>PVIC010006759.1:0-53195 GCA_004025085.1 Thryonomys swinderianus
ATTATAATTTTTACTAGCAGATATAAAGCTGGAAAACTACTTATTAGTAATTCTTTGTTTCAGATAACATTAAATTCATTAAAAAAATGAAATTTGATAAGATGCAGACATATTTTCAAATAAACAATTTTAGGGCTTAGCCTTTATAAAAGTCAAAATCATTGAGTTATAACTCACTTTCCTGTAGTAGTTTCATACAGTGACTCAACTTAGAAAATAATGACAGAGTTGCATGATAAGAGGTTATTGCCTATATTGCTGTATTTTCAGTTTGTCTTTGGAAGCCCCTTCAGTGTCTTCAGTGCATGTTTAAATTCTTTAATCAGTCCCTGAACTTAAATGTACGACAACGTTGTCTTTTTAGCTTTGATATTATACTCCTCATGAATAAACTTAGAAACTCTGAGAAATCAGTGGAGAAAGCTGAAACCCAGTGGTGGTGCTGAGACACTGGCAGGTAAGTCACTTTCCAAGGAAACAGCCGTGTAAGGCTGTGTAGGTGGCTAGGCCTTTGTACTTCGTAAAACGCCATTATGCAAACTCAGCCTAGTGAGAATGTTTTATTATAAAGTTGTCCTACCTCAGAAAATTTTCAACTTCAATAGGTGGCTAAATTTTCAATTTAATACCTTTCTTCTGTTTTGTCATTTCAAAAAGTTCTGTGAAAAGATTCAAGGGTTGTGCGATGAAGATAAGCACACTCAATACTGTACTGCCTTCACCGTGACATACTCACACTCAGGCTGAGTGGCCACCTTGATGGGCTGGGAACTCTCCCCTGGTCCCCACTCGTTGTAGGCAACAACTCGGAAGGTGTACATGGCTTCTGGTTTCAGGTTTCCCACTGTGAGCTGAAGGGACCCAGGCTGGGTTGTGTTCAGTGCTCGTTCCCTAGGAAACCAAAGTTACAGAAAGGGATTATTCCAAAATGAATACGTTTAGCCTTTACCTTTTCTTGCCGTACGAGAGTAATGAGCAACCAAAATATTGTTAACTCTTTTAATGATGTCTGTGGGACATACTTTGAGACCTCCAAGCCTTACTATGGTAAATAAACAAATGGGAAGAACCTACAAATCATGGTTGCACAGTTTCAGGAGTTCAAGCTTATGACACTCTCCATGAAGCTTGCAAACTAACGTCTTCCCTTGACACTTTACAATGTAGAATCTGAAACTCATGACAAGCAATGAGCTATGAAAAAGAGAAGAAACATCTGGAATGCAGATAGGAAGATATATTTTCTAAACATTCGGCTGATGACAGGAATCACAGTTTCGATTATTGCAGAAATTGTTCTTTGTTGGTATTGTCAACACACGCATTTCTGAATTTTCTTTCATTGTAAAAAAGCAAAATGCAGACATGAAGTGTTCTAGTCTATCTAGAGCTGGGGCTCCTGTGGTTACGTTAAGTGCAGTTACTGAACCTAAGAAAATTCACTTTGTAGAAAGAAACAGTAGCAGATGTCTGCTCTTCTTGTGCCTCAAGCCACAAGTATGAACGTTCTACCTATTTACCACTAAAAACTCCCTCTACAGTGTGAACAACTGAATTAACGTGACCATGGTAAGAACTATAGTTTATATTTAGAGAAGATAAACTCTCTGAGAGGGTTGAAGTAAGTAAGAATGAGAAATGAAAGGATTCTTTAAGGATGCAGGTTATTCTCCATAGGATCTACATTTATGGGCCTCTGACATATAATTGCACTGCATGAAAAAGAAACTCATACTACTCAACTGTCTCTTAAGGTTGTTTGTTTTTTCTTGTTTTGTTACTTTTTGTTTTGTTTTTTGTTTTTTATTTTTATTTTTTTTTGCAACAGGGTCTCTTGCTTTGTAGTCAGGCTGGCTCTGAGCTCACTATGTAGCCCAAGCAAGCCTCAAACTTGGCAATCCTCCTGCCTCTTCCTCCTGAGTGCTGGAATTACAAGTGTGAGCTACCACGCCTGACTATCTTAAGGTTTCTAACCTTACATAATAGCTCTCACCAATGAGTGCAATTATGTGTATATTGTAATTTTGACGTTGAATTTTGTTTTATTTTGGGATGTGTGTAAAATGAGATCTACTTTTTGTAACCAAAGTAAATTATGCTTTCAAGAAAAATGTTCTGAAGGTCACGAAGAGTTTCCAGATATATGCACACATGTAACATGATGCAGGAGAGACTGGCTAGCTCATCCTCAAACCTACAGTTCTTCATATGGTAAAAGATGACATTTGCAAGCCTTCCTGAAGTCCAGCTATGGTTTAATGTCAGTTATACAAACTATTTGAGATGGGCCCTAAGAAACCCGCACAGAGCTCATCCATTTTGCTCTGTTTGCCTGTGGCTTGAGATAGACTTATTGGAATCCATATGCTGGTTGATGATGGAGGCATCCAATTCATAGGAATTTCAGCGAAAGGGAGGGAAGGAAAACCTCCCTGTCAGTCAGGAGCAACTTTTCATAATTTATGAGAGAGAAGTAATTTTGAAGCATCATAGATCCCAGGACTGATTTGTTCTATGTTAAAATAATTATACCCAATACTGCTAGTAATTAAAGTAAGCACTGTAGGTGATTGTGAGAGAGAGTAGACATGGGGTGAGTGTTTAACGGATATAGGTTTAAGTGGAGAAGTGAAAATTCTATAGACAAAGACAATGGACCTAACACCACAGAACTCTATACTGAGAAAGGTTAAAATTATACATATTGCTGGGCATGGTGGCTCACACCTGTAATCCCAGCACTTGGGAGGCACAGACAGGAGGATTGCTGAGTTCGAAGCTTGCCTGGGCTACATAGTGAGCTCAGGGCCAGCCCGAACTACAAAGTGAGACCCTGTCTCAAAAAAAAAAAAAATTATACATATCATGCTATGTACATGTTATTCCTACAAAGAAAAAAATACCTTATGTGGCTCTCATTATATTCAGAAATTGGATGTTCTTTTATAAATACAGTGTTGCTAGAAGGTTAAATTATAACATATATCAGGAGAGGGGTCTGAATGGGATTCACTAATAACTTTGAAAGAGATAAAGCTGATGTTTCAAGGGACCATACTACTTATTTCACCAAGCTATAACTATGAAGCCAGCAGATTGTTTTTTGAATGAAAACTTTACCATGGAGGACTAAAGACCTAAATGCACAATATGATATTATGAAGACTACAAAAAGAAAACAGCAGAAATATTTGAAGACACCAGTAGAGGGATTTCTTGGTTTTTGGATAAGACGCTGAAAGTATAGGAAATACAAGCAAAAATAGGCAAATGGGATTAGTTCTAAGAAGATTCCATACAGCAAAAGAAATAATCAATAGAGTGAAAAACAACCTTTTAAAAAGAACAAAAATGTTTGCAAACTACCTGACCAAAAATCATATCATGAATATATAATGAACTAAAAATACCACTCAATGACAAATAACAATCCATTTACTTAATAGGCAAGTGATGCAGACTGGCCTTCTCAAAACAAGAAATTAAAATACCCTAGGGATTTTTAAAAGACTGCTTAATTTCATCAGCCACCAAAGAAATATAAATTTAGAAATACAATGAAATGTCACCCAGTTACAACTGTAATTATAAAAAAAAAAATACATGGGTATGCCACCATGCTGATGAATGTGGAGAAGAGAAAACTCAGATATAATGTGGCTGGCAGGGGAAATTAAAACATCCATTAAGAATAATACTATGGGAGCTTTTGAAAAAACTAAAAATAGATCTATCATATGATCTAGCTACCTCACTTGTGATATATATCCAAAAGAAATATCAGCATATCAATGAGATACCAGCATCCCATGTTTATTGCTTTATTATTCACAATAGGTAGATACTTGTCAAGAGAAAAATGCATAAAGAAAGCATGGTGTACTGAATATACCAAATGGAATATTATACAGCCACAAAAGGAGTGATTTCTTACCCTTTGCAGGAAAATGAATGGATGGAGTTACGTTTGAAATAAACCAGGCACAGAAAGACTGGGGCTAAACATCCCTTGCAGATGCTTAAAAAATAAAGTCAATATGAAAGCAGCAGTGACTATAAGAGTCATGGGAAGTGACAGGAATGAATAATAGAGGGAGCTGGGCACTGCACACAAAAACATGGCTACACAAAAATAATAATTCCTAAGATTCTACCGAATAAAGAGGTGACTGTAATTCTTCATCGACTTTCATTTTATGAATAACCAGGAAGATCTGGAAGACTCCATGCAGACATTAATAGCAAAGGGAAATGATATGAACAGAACACACATTAATATTAAAATATGAGACTGTACCCCATAAATGTATACACTTATTATGCACTAATATAAAATTCTATAAAATCTTTAAGGAGATAGAATCATTACCCATTATACATGTGTATCAAATTATGCACAGTAGCTTACAAATAAGTACAACTAAAGTAATACCTTGAAGAAGACCTCCATAATCAGATTGTATGCACTGCTATACATATAGGAATTTTTCTAAATTACTTTAAAGAGGTTTTACACAGTGTGTATAAACCCTTTGGTATAGACAGAAAGGCTTCATCATCTTCATTATATTATAGATGCAAAAGTAAGATATAGAAAACACATTTTTTCCTCAAAACTCTCACTTAATGGATATCACAGCTAAGAATAAAAAGTGGAGGTTCATTTTCTAAATCAAGTACTGCTATCATTCAGTAATAAGGGGGAAACAGGGGTTTATTCATTCACATTGTAGGTACCTTGGGTAGGATGAGGTCCTAAAGGAGAAGAAAGGAGTGGACAATGAATATTTGGAAACCATTGGAATACTGGATTTTTTCTTCCCATTTGCTATGAATGTATAATTTATGGCATTGTTCTAGACTTTTAACAACACAGTTGCCCTTAAAGATCAGATTTGTCTAAGCTTTCTGAAATATCTATTACAAAATAAAATTTTCATAAATGACTTTATTCTCACTACTATAAATTGGATAAAACAAATACTTCTAGGTGCTAATTTTTGAACAGGTATTCTTCACAGTATAAAAGGGGAAATTTGAGGTTATGTTGAAAATCATAGAGTAAAAATATCTCATACATATAAAATTATGCTGGCATTTCAAGTTCTCACTATCTCCATGGGCCTCTGAACAGAATCTTAAAGTATTAATAGTCACCCATAAAAATTATATTCATCAACTGGAACAATAGATGCTTCCTCAATCTCACATGACATACGAATTAGATATCTTTAGAAAATACTTCTATAGTATTAATCTAGAATGCTTCTATAGTATTAAAACACAGTCTAAGCAAATACACAATGCTTGTATTGTACCTTCTAGATATCAGTATGTCCCTTTCCTAACTACACAACGGTGCTACCTCGGACTGATTGCTAGTTTCTTTAATGTGAGCAGTCAATGGTTTTTAAACCAGGATTTAATCTAAACATTTTAATTTTATGCATCTCTTTTCACAAAGCTTTTTGTCACATCCAGATGACATTAAAATGCTGTGTAGACCACACAATAGATTCAGCATTGGGTGAGAGTCCGGAATACTTGTTTTGGGGCTTTATCATTTTTTATTGGAGCCCCGGATTCTACAAATAAAATAGGTGCTATAAACGTGTTGACTTCATAGAGTCTGAAAGAATTAAGTAAGATGCTGTATTTAAACTATCTAAGGCAGAAGGCCTAGTGCCCAGTGAGCAATATGAACTCTTCTGTAAATGTCAGCGACTGCTGTTCTTTTATCATTACAATAAACTCCTGCCACATCATGTGAAATAAGTGTTCTGAGTCCAAAGAGGGGAATTGTCCACAAAGCATTTACAGCCAAGACTATGAGCCATTAATAAGAGGATCTCTACTGGGCTCTAGCAAAACAACAACAAACTCTCATAAATACTTTCTATGAGACAAATTGTATTTTGAGAGATAAATTAAAACAGAAAGAATGATCATAGTAAGAACTGCTGAACAATCTTCTCCACTGAAAACAGTAATTTTTTAAAGGGCCAGGGGTTTTGCTAAGAGATTCCACCAAACAAATCAGCCCTGCAAATTCTGAAGCCCATCCTGGCATCTGGGCTTCTGCTGCCGAGATGGGGCTTTAGGGGTATTACTGGCTGACTTCACCAAAAAGACCCAAGTATAATGTGGAAAACTGGCACTTTCTGCCCTGCTACCCTACACAATGAGTGCTTTTACAAGCCCATAGGATTGCCAAAATGCCCTAGAATTTCACTGCAATATTTCATAGCTATAAGTAAAATATTGCCAATCATTTCCCAGCAAGTAAATAACCATGAAAACGGAAGTGCCTCCGAGGATATGGGGTTTCTCTGGTTCTGCAGCAGGGCAGGCCCAGCCGCTTCATGTAGCTGCACTCGCCATCTCAGTGCACCTGCGCGCTGTCTCCAAGTATAAGCTGGTAGGAATTAAGAGTTTTCTTTCTGCTCCCTCAAGTCTCACTCAGGTCCCTGCCCCTCCGATTTCCAGAAAAACCCAGAGGTCTAAAGAAAGGAAAACACCAGAGTAAGAAATTTGCCAATTATCACACTGGTATGTTCTGCTTCTCTCTCCCACACCACAGGGAACCAAGCTTTCCGCCTCAGAAAAATTCTCCCCAAGGAGCTAAGACATAAATACCTTCATTTCTGTACAGCCCAGCCACGGTCTTCAAGAACAGCCCTACGGTCAGACAGGCTCTTCATTTCATTTCCTCTGCCCTGACTCTGAGTAGGTTGTATCTAGTTCTGTTTTCTGAGGAAAGCAAGCCACATGCCTTCTAGAATCCATTCACTGGAAATTCACCCGCTGAAAACCCAAAGGGTCTAATATATGAGCGCCTAATTATTAAAAAACAACTGCAGCCAACGTGCTATCACTTTTCTGTCCAGGACACTCCAAGGAGTGAGTACAAAGCATTTCTTTCTTGTAAATTCTACTGTCCAGGTCTGAAGGACCCCTAGCTGAGAGTTCTTGGAAACTATCTTCAGATTTTCTGGAAGTGCACACTAGGCCTTGATGATAATGCTTCTTTGCTGAGATCAGTCAGTGTAAGTCTTGAGCACTGACATGTTCTGCTGCAGACACGGTGACATGGAACAAATGCTTGTACAAGCTGCACCGACACCCATTTCTGCTCAGGTTACAGGACCTTGTTCTTTGAACCAGGCCCTGCTCTAGCTCACACTTCAAATATATGACAATACCTTCTGCTAGATAGCACTGACTTCCCAGTTTTCCTCTACCTTCTGCTGACAGAGTGTCTTTCAACGTATATAATCTAACACCCTAACACCTCTATTCCTGAAACCTAGTGCTGGCTACTGTTCTGTAGCTAATATAATCTCATTTTCTTGAGACAATTCAGGGACTTCTCAGGGTAGCTTAAACCTTGGTAGACTTCTCTGAAATGAGGCACCTGTCCTAAATCCACGCCATCATCTGCCTCTGTCTTTTCTCTTCTTTTGTTTTGCTTATTTTATTTCAGTGGTCCTGGAGTTGTCTTCTCTGGATTCACTTTCTTCTTTTGTCAAAAACTTGCTTGAAATAAAATTCAATTTGAATTCAATTCAAATGAAACCTTGTGGCCATTTCCTACCACCATGTTCTCCAATTCCAGAGTTCTCTCTTTGTGCTTTCACTGCTGTTGGTTCACACCCAGGAGAGCACATCATCACATTGCATTAATGCACATGTCAGTCTCTGCCACTTAACTGTAAATTACTGTAGAAGGGAAGTCACATTCAGTGGACATTTCATTCATTGTCAGCATATATACTCACTGAATATCAAGGACAACTTCTGATGTTTCTAACTTTAAAACTGAATGCATAAATAGAGTGGACCTTTGACTTACAAACTCAATTCATTTGCTAGGGGGCTGATTGTTACTCAAGTTAGTCAACTAAAGGCTCAGGTTCCTCTGCACAGCCTTCAAAGTCTCTCTCTTATATAATTTTAAGCCACACTTTCTCCCACGGAGATTTCAGTGTCCTTAGACATTGACCCAGGATTTCTCAATTAATCTTACATAGCACAGGAAAGGATATTGTAATATCACTTCCAAAACGCTTTAAGGGTTAAATCTACATCTGAGACCACGTGGAATCACAAGAAGCCACCATTCGGGTCTTAACTTAATTTTGCTCATAAGTTAAAACTATAATTCTAGTCATAACCCAAGTAGTTCATGTAAGGTTGGTTGTAACTTGAGGGTCCACTGTAAATGTGAAAGATTTAGGAGATTAATTACTTAAAATCTCCACACTGAGTAGTCTCAAGAAGTGCCTAGGAAACTGAATTTGATTCCACGTTCCATCCCAAATGATGTATTTTATCTTCTTGGGTCTTGAATTTCTTATCTGAAAGCAAAAGCCTAACATTTTTATTAGGACCAGAAAATTATCTGTGTGCATTTTTAGCTGTATTCAGAATTTCTGCTTCTGAATTTTAAAGGTAAATAAGCATTCACAGATTAAACACGATCTTGCTTCTTAGTGGATTGTTTGTAATAACACATCTCTAGTATACACGTAAATATGTACTGTCTTGACTAGCTCATCACTGGTGTTAACGTTTTGCTACAACTCTGAATGGAGCAGCAAACATTGTCTTAAGGCATCAAATACCTAATTAGTTATTTTCACAAAGAAGAATCACATTGTTTCTTACTACAGAGAAAATTATATTATTTTTAATGACAAAATTTTTAGCACATCGTTTTTATCCACACCATTTTTGTTTCTTTAGTGAGCACAGGAATGGCACAACAATGAAATTATTTCCAAATTAAAATGTGACATTCACTGAAATAAGGGCCAAAGTGATAGCAGCAGCAACCCTAAAATTCCTTAATGTACTAGAATCATAGATCCTAGAGTCAGTTCCATTTTAGAACACTGAATGCCAGATAAAGTATAATGAGAAAGGGAGATTGTTGTCTTTGCCCGAGATATTTCTGATATTTTTGTTAAATTTTGGTTAAAAAATTAATTTTCCTCTTCAATTGCTACATGGCATAGATCTAGAGAAAGGCTTTTAAAAATTCCTAATACGATCTCTGTTTTACCATCTAGAACATATCCAAGAAACTAACTGCATTAAACATAACTACAGCAACAACAAATTAAAAACTATGTTCTTATGGGGAAATATTTTTGGCTTCAATTATTTAGTTTAACTTTAGCCTCTGTTTTTATGATAAATGTGACTCAGTTTTGGGTTCTCTTTTTGTTCTGATTTCTTGAGATGGGCCATCTTTCCCTGCCCTAGCAGCAGTGGCCACCCATATGCTGCTGGATTTCTGAGCAACATCACTGACCTGATCTAAAATCCAGATTCACTTTCCAGGCTCTTCTGTGGAGCACTATAAAGGTGTGCCAAATGTAATGTACCTGAAATTGAATTTGTACTCTTCATCTCCACACCTGGACCCTTTTCAGTTTACTAATCTCAGAGAATTACATCACTCCCTTCCCCTAAAATGTACCGGACACCTCTGACTGCCCTTGGCGTCTCCCTCACCAGCCATGGGCGATCTGTCACCTGGATCTGTCAGTTTTGTATTTAAGTATCTCTCCAGTCTATCTCTGCTGTTCCTCCTCCATCGGCATAGACTTCATCGGAGCTCGATCACTTTTTGGTTGACCTTCTGCAGCAGGAGCTCTGGCTGCTCCTGGCTGAGCTCCGGTCTGACCCCAACTCTCCAGCCGCAGTCACCACTCCAGCAAGGTCTCAACCAAGGCAGAGTGATCATAAACATGCTTCATTGATGGCTCTGAGAAGCGCGCTCCTCTCCACTTGGGCACTCAGCTCAGTGTGCACTTATTTACCCAGGGATGCCCTCCTGAGACTACTAAATCATGTCCAGTGAAACTTGCAGATTCCCTACTTATTTATTTATTTTTTTTTTTGCTAGGGGATTAAACTCAGGACCTTGCACTTGCCAAGCAGGGATGGAGCCACTGAGCTACAATCTGGCTCTCTCTACTATCTCTATCACAATACTGGTCTCATGTGACTCACATTTAACATATATTGGTTAACTCAGGAATGGCTGTTTCATTCACATAGTATTTCCAGATGGCACGCTTCATTTTTCAAGGCACCCTAATTCTACTGGAAAAATAAAATGGATATTCTCTTATCCACTGATCTCAGGATGTTTCGATGTCAAAAGAGCGGCATGTCACATGTTATGGAGAAGCAGGAGACTGAAAGTGAGGCTAACTTTGCCAAGCTGGAAGGCAGGACGAGTTGGGTGTTATGGATTCTGAGACTCATCCCCTTTCTATTACAATACGTTCCCTTCATGGATAACAAGTTTCATCCTCTGTGGAGTTCTCAGTGCTGAAGAGCAGGGAAAGCATATGTAAACAGCATGTTGAAAATGTAATGCAGAGCAAATTCTAAAAGGAATCCTCCATGTCAATCACACAGAGCCAGTCTCTAATCCTGCAGTGAGCAGAGGTGTCTGAGGCAGCATAAAGCAGTGAGAGCATCAGGGCTGCAGGTGAAAGACCTGGTGCAGCTTTTATTCTGCGGGAAAATAGTAGCGGACCTCAAGCACATCAGGCGCTATCTCGGAGTCTTCCCTGCTTCATTTGCAAAACGCAAGTACCAGCCCCTTATCTGCCTACCTCACAGTGTTATTGTGAGGATTCAATTGAATGATGCTCATAAAAGGGATTAATTCCTTTCATCTGAGCTCCAACCAAGTGTTATACACAACCCTTTTAGGAAGTATCTTTTACTTTGTGAACATAGGAAGAGCTCACGGGACTAGGCGTCTTGCATTTAAATCCTGGATTCCATATTTGCTGGGTGTGTGCTTTCTCAGGCAGCATTTTTCAGTCTTTCAAAACATGCTCCTCTGGAATATGGACATTATCATAAGTACATTATCTAGGAATCCAAAGGGCTACGATGTTTGACAGCAATAAATTCCTCTCTAAAAAAAGCATCAGGAAGTTTCTCTTCTTTTTCATTCATTTAACTTTCAAGCCCATGCAATGATTTCTATATGGTGCTAGTTAACAAGAACTGAGTGCTTGTGGTACGCTGGGAAACAGACAAAAAGACAAAAACTTACATAACCACATGTTTGGGCACTTTTCACCCCAAATATACATCTAGGGGCACACACCAATTCACTACTCATTAGCTCAACAGAGAGAATTCCCTGTCAGAATTCAAACCCATGTGGTTCTGCTCCACTGCAACACCGCATTAACCCTGTGGTACACTCCGTCAGGGTGCACAAGTGATTTTCACACAGCTACTGGGATGGATGATTTTCTTTTACTAGTGGTACACAAGGGAGGTCAATCAGGCCTTTACTCAGAAAAATATTAGAAAAAAACATACAATGTGCATATCATGAATTATATATAGTGAGCAAGACTAGTGGTCATCCACACTAATGCACTACAGAAGCGAGGGGTAGAAAGCCCTTGATTTGGACTCATGCTTCCATTGAAGTTGACTCTGCTGCTCACTAGCTACACAGAGCTGTGAGATTCTGTAAGCGTCACATGGACGATGCTTTGTTTTGAGGACTACATGAGATTATATAGGTGCAAAGCCTGGCACCCAGCACAGTGAGCACCCAATAAATGCTCGTTCTCACTGTTGGTGATTCTGCACCAACCTGGGCCTAATCCCTGCACATGGGCCTAATCCCTGCTCTGGGCATCAGCCTCTGAATATTTAAGTGGCATCATGTTAGATTATGATCGCAAGATCACTTTCAGTTTAATGACTTTTGGGTTAGAGTTTATCTGAGAGGCAATTATGTCCTTCTGCAATCTGGCTAGCAGGTTTTGGACTAATTTCTTGTAGGTGACTTATGAAAAAGGAAAGCACCTCGAGGAGCCAAACTTTAAAAGAGTGTTAAATATAGCACTTGCATTATTGACACCATCAGTCAGACAGATTAATGTTCATCTGAGCCAAGGTAATTTGCCTGACAAAGTTATTGCTGCTATGAGGCAAATGTTAAACTCACTACCTTTAAAAATGCTATGGTGTTAAGGATCTAAACAAACCAACACAAGCAAATAAACATCGCAGCTGACTGCCTCGAGTCTCACGGCATATATTTTCTCTAGCAGAGAGCCAAAACCACAAAATGAATGGGAATACTGCAGTCACATTTCCATATTAACTCTTACTTTTTTCTAAATTAAAATGGTTTTTACTGAACTGCAGTCACCTTTTTCCACCCTCTCCAGTAACACAATTTATTTTATTGGCAGGGAAAAATCTATTAAGAATGTCACATCTGTCTCATTGTCACACTGATTATATCAGCTCTGATCAGGGAATGTTGACACGGGTGCAAGACAGGCGTGGAATTGGACATAAGGACTAGCTGGAGTCATCACAGGAGCAAATACACAAATACTCACCTAGACATAAAATATGCCACAAAGCTGAGATTTCATACTAGTGATGTGATGGAGGTGAATGGAGGAAAAAAAGGAAAAAGTAAACAAATTTTAACATGGAAGACTGTGAAGACCTTCAAATAGATGACATTTCTGTTAGGGCTTGAACTCAACAAGTACCTAGTAGGTGTTTACTATCAGGTGTTTCTCTAGGTGTCCAGAGTTTCTTAGTGAATAAAAGACATGAAAATGGGCCTTCACACATGAAGCTTAGAGCCTGGTAGGAAGGAAGGAATTTAGGGAGACAAAATTCGTAAGTGGAAAGTAGCAGAAACTATGACTGAAAAGGGTACAGAGAAGACCTAGGGGCTAAGAAAGCCTCTCATGAAAGATGGGAATTCAGCAAAGATTTAAGGGAGCGTAAGGCATAATCCAAAGGAGGACATCGCAGGTACATCAGAGGAGCAAGTGAGGCCTGTACACTGGCCCCTTTGAATCCCAGGTGCATGTTAGACACCGTGTGCTGGAAACACACATCTGAGAGACTAACAGACCAGTGGATGAATTACAACTTCTTCATTATCTACTTGAGGTTTAGAAAGTAAATGTCAAAATCTTAAGATGGTGAGGTATCTTAAGCAGAAATGTTGGCCGAGAAATCACCAAACAACAAATTATAACCTTGAAACGTGACACATACTGTTCACTTTGACAAGTTAATAATAATATTCAAAATAACAACTTCAATCAAATACTAGTCACTGTGCTGACCTTCATATGTGCAACTGAATGTTATCCTGATGAAAGAATTACAAGGCAAGTGTTATTAACATCTCCTTACTAAAAATTAAAGTGATGCTGAGAGAAATCACAGCTTGGTCCATGTGACCGTGTGATGTCAGCGATAGAGTTGGACTAGGATCCAGCCATAGGCATCCTTTTTATACTCTGTTCTATTAATGGGTAGTTCATCACTCCTCTTTATTACTTTGAAAATCAAGGGAAAAAAAACTGAAAGCAGATGTTCCACTCTTACTCCTTTTTCAAGTAAACTGTAAATAGACTATTCAATTTGATTCTGAAAACAATCTTATTTTTACCAACAACACACCTTTACATTATAGGATTAAAGGAAAGCCCAGAGATGTCACAGGCTCCAAAGTGCCTGCTGAAGACATCTGTGGCCATCATCCCACATGCACCTTTAATATGAAGGCAGATCACACTGAACTTTATCAGTAGCACCTACCTGTTGTCAACCTCTCTGGAGAAAAAGACTGTGAAGGTTTGAATATTTCCTTTTGGCTCTGCAGGTGGTCGCCAGCTGAGACGGACAAAGCGACTGGAAACCAAGACAGGGACCACGTCTCTGGGAGCAGAAGGGAGGACGCTGGAGCTGGGGACAGCTAAGGAGGAAGGAGAGGGGCGTCAGAGGTGTTGGTGCCATGAGTGGGAGGAGGTGGGAGGCAGAGGCGAGCTGTCAGCAAGTGCAGCCAGGTGGTCGGCACAGGCTCTGAAGGAGGCAGAAGCAGGAAGCACACAGAATATGGACTTTCAATTCTGTTCAAATTCCTTTGGTTTTAATAAGGTGGCTAATTAATGGCATGACATGATTCCACTGTGTAATTTTTTAGTTTTCATTTCTCATGGGGTCCATGACAAAAAGAAAAAAAAAATTACAGTACATCTGTAGTTCCAGAAAGTCTCTTCCTTTACTGATTGCCAGGAAAGACTTTGCTTTAAAATTATTAATATAATTCAATATTATAAAAGAATTGTATTTTTCATGACACTAAGAGATGATAAAAACTATCCTTGACAAGAAGAATATCAATGATATGAAAGCATAAAAATAACTTTAGGTAACTAATAATCTATAATTGCTTTTTGGCATGAAGTTGGGGCTGAACAGTAAGTAAATAATTGAACAAACAAAGCAATAAATGAATCTACATTGAAATAAGAATACATTATAGGGCTGAAGCTTTAGCTCAGTGGTTCCAGCGCTTGCCTAGGTCCCTGGTTGGATCCCAGATAACCACATATAACAATACGGGGTATGGTGACTCACACACACCAGCAATCTGTACCACATAGCACAATGCCGGATGTGGTGGTTCAAGCCTGTAATCCCAGCACTCTGGAGGCAGAGGCAGGAGGACTGCTGAGTTCCATGTTTACCTGGGCTGCATATGAGCTCAGGGGCAGCCTGAACTACAAAGTGAGACCTTGTCTCAGAAAAAAAGAAAAAAACTTAAAAAAAAAGAGAACTAAAAAAAAAAAATAATGGCCTTATAATACAGAGTATACACTGGACATTCTTTAAATGTAAAATCTAATTTATAGGAACTATTTTGGCAAAGTTAACCTATATGTCAGAGTGCAAAGAAGAGCACGGAAAAGACTATGATTGGCCAGAAATTTTACAAGGTTTTTTTTTTCATTTTATTTTTGTTTTATTCCTTTGGGAAAATGTGATTCATGTTTTTAATAAACGGTGAACTCATCTGTTATATGACAAAGAAAATAAGGTTTTTGGTCACATTTTTCTGACATTTAATGAATACTTGTAATTAATTTTACTGTTGAAAATTCTTATTTCATAGTGTTTGACAGTAGTAAAGAGGCAGATCAAATAGATATATATAAAGTGATATGGATGATCATGATCTAATTTAAAACTCAAAACAGTGAAAAGACCAACATTCTATTATAAAACCATGGACTTTCATTGTATCAGGCAGTGGGGCAGTTATTACAAAATATGATTCTATTTAGTATTTCTTTAGAGTGCTTTGATAACAATTTAGCTTATTCATGGATTTTAGAAGCAAAGAAAATTCAAAGCAAGAAGTTAAGAGTTGATGGTCTATCTGCAACTGTACTGTTTGATTAAGAGCTCCACATTCCTTCTCTCTTCTTCACCAGCCTCTCACCGTGATTCTACTCTTTACTTCTACGAGAGCAACCTTAGTGGATTTAACAGAGACGTTTGATCATAAGTATTTGTCTCTCTGTCGCTGGGTTTGGAGAAATAGGCTTTGAAATCTACTGCTTAGATGAGTGACCACAGTCAATAATAATGTACTGTAAGTTTCAAATAATTATGACAGTAGATTGCAAATGCCACACTGTCAAAGATTACTGATAAAGAAGGTGATAGATATGTTATTTGCTTAATAACTCTGCATTGTATTCACATATCAAAACATCACACTGTAATGTATAAATTATATACAATTGATTGGCAACAAAAATAATACATGTATTTTTAAATTGATAAGACTAATAAAAACTAGAAGTTGTTCCAATGGATTTTCTGCTAGTAAATAAGATTACATCAAAATTACACAACTGTTAGCTGGAAAATCACTTC
Organism: Thryonomys swinderianus; assembly: GCA_004025085.1. Taxonomy (NCBI): domain Eukaryota; kingdom Metazoa; phylum Chordata; class Mammalia; order Rodentia; family Thryonomyidae; genus Thryonomys; species Thryonomys swinderianus. Next base: position 15,760 of record PVIC010006759.1, read on the forward strand.
TTATGTGGAGGACAGAGGAATATCTCATTTTCCAAAAGCTCCAGAAACATAATGAATTTCTGATTCTTCCTATCTTTGCAGAGATAGATTTTGAAGAAGGGCAGAAAGCTTTCAAAGTTATTTTTCACAAGTATCACTATATTTAAAGCAGAAACTTATTTGTAGAAACAACTCTGAACATTCACAATGAGCAAACTTGATTTTCAAATACCTGAAGCATTTTATAATCTACTAAATTTTACTATTAATTGTGAGGTATGTGCATGAATACATAGCTTGTTCTAGCTCAAGATCTGTTTTTTTCTTCAACTCCTCGAGTCTAGAGAATGTTTCATCTTGATAGGTGATTTCTAGCCCCAAACTACCAACACACATTGCCTTCAGATAATCTTCACACTGGTTTTATAGAACATTTTCTCTTGTTCTTATAAAAATCAGTCTCCATCCTTGCATTCACTTTGCACAGGAGCCAGCTGAGTTGGTGTTCCTGCTGTGAACTAAACTTCTGTTAGCTAGAAAATCACTTCTTGTGTGGAGGAGAGAGGAACATCTCATTTCCTAACAGCTCCAGGAACATTATAAATTTCTGATTCTTACTAGTTATGCAGAGACAGAGAGACTTTAAAGAAGGACAGAAAGCTTGCAAAGTTATTTCCAGCCTCACAAAATTTTTGGGCTACTTCTTTGTACATAAAACTTTTCCAGCACTTTCCTGACCAGCACTGTATTTGAAATGAAGGGGATATTGGCATCAAGTTAGTTCAAGATAGGCTGCTCAGTTGATGGGCATCTGGGTAGTTTCCAAGATTGGGCTATCACAAACTGGGGGCACATGGGTGCACATATGTCTTTATGACATGATTCTTTTAATTCTTTCAAGTATATTCCTAGCAGGAGAATAGCAGGGTCAAATGAAAACTGTATTCCTAGTTTTCTGAGAAATCTCCACACTGATCTCCACAATGGTTGCACAAATCTACATTCCCACCAACAATGGAGAAGCACTCTTTTCTCCCCGCAGTCTTGCCAGCATTTATTGCTGGTTAATTTTGCAATAGCAGTCATTCTTTGTGGACTTAGATAAAATCTCAATGTTGCTTTCGTCTGCATCTCTCGAATGACCAGTGATGTTGAGCATTTCTCCATATGCTTCTTGGCTGCTTTTACTTCTTTCTCTGAGAAGTGTCTGTTCACAACCCAGATGCCTATCAACTGGAGACTGGATAAAGAAGATGCATTATTTTAAATAAAACAGAGTATTAATATGCCATAAAGAAAGGCAAGTTTGAGTCATTTGTACTCCAATGGACACACCTTGAGGACACACTAATAAGTGAAATAAATAGGTCACATATTTGTAAATACTGTATCTTTTCTCTGGTATGAGAGCCTCTAGATGTAAATGAGTTCTAGAATTTATGACAGATTTTGTGAAATAGGAAATATTCAAAGGGAAAACTGGTAGGGGAAAGTAATGAGGGGAAAGAATGAATATGATTTAAAAAGAAAAACACATGTATATCGGGGGTGGGGGTTGTAGGGTGGGTAGGGATGTAAGTAAAAATGAGAATTAATTCGTGTCATATACTGGTACAAATTCCCCAATGTTGAGTGTGACTGTGAGCTATATATAAAATGTACCAATACAGAATTCAATTAAAAAAACAAAAAAACCCAACAGGCCACTCAGACCAGCCCAGTGGAGTAAGCTGCTCATTCTCTCCTTCCCCATCATCCTGCCTCCCTACAGCACTGCTGTTAGTTAACAGAGTCCTCTCAAATAGCCCTAACTATCCCTTTGCTCAGCACATCCTGGGACTCCCCCTTTGAGGACCTCACAGACCTCCCCATGCTACTCTATCCAGTCCCGTACTTGCATCACCAACACACTGTTCTTATCTACAACCATCTCCTGCTGTCTGAGCTCACCTTCAGTTCACCTTTCTCAAATACATTCTCTGTATGATAGCCAGAACAAGTGTATGCAAACACACATTTAGTCCTATTACTCCACTTCTTGTGTATTCTCAATCTTCTTTATATCCCTGAGCAAACTTCATGTTTCTTAATCAGTTTCCTGGCTTTGGCTCAGCTTACCTTTTGCTGTGGTTTGCTTCCTTCACAAAATGGGCCTTGGGAAAGAAATCACACACAAACACTTTATTTGGGAAGTGACAACAGGTATGTGAGTGTAGTAGTGAGGTAAACAGTGTCCTGAGGAACCCTGGATTTCTGATTATCTGGAGGACTTTTCCCCTGTTGAGAACTGAAGACAGTGTCATTTGTGGCTCTGGGAACCAGGCCAAAGGTTTTCTATCTGTTATGCCTTGGCTTTTAGATGTCCCCCAAAGTTTCATGTAAATGAATTAGGCTATTTTAGAAGTGGCTGAATCTAGAATGTGTAATGCGGGGATTCAGGACATGTGATTACTAAACCACTATGTGGGAGTCATTGGTTTGGTACCACCCTAATCTCAACAGTCTGAATAAGATGAAAGGGGCAGAAAGATGCTGTTAAACTCTCTTGTTGCTTTTCCTACCTTTTGGCCACCACAAACTACTTCTCCTCTGAAGACCGGTCTCCCATACCACCCTACTTCAGAACCAGCCAAGTACAGACTTAAAACACTACTAACTGTGAGCCAAATAAACACTTCCCCTTTTAACTTTGGGTGTCGGGTATCTTGTCTCAGCAATGAGAGAAGAGTAACTAAGCCACTATCCCTAGGGGAAGTTAGAGGAACTGCTTGCCCCCATTTCTCTACTGCCAGTAGTTGAGTGTCAACCAGGGGGATTGTGTCTCCTTGCAAAATTGTCAAATATTTCCTGTGACCAGGAATCATGCCATTGGGCAGAGGCTTGGAGGAACCGTCAGTAAACAGTGTTCATTCTCTCTATTCACCTGGCCAATATTGATCTATCCCTTGGCACCCTTGTTCTAGAGGCAGAGTAGAAGATGGTGAACACCAGATGAAGCCATTGCCTCATGAAGTTTGTAAAGCAGCTCTGCAGCTTTTATGTGATTACACACCACCTGATTTTCTCCTATCTAACTACGGGATACTGCCAGAGCCTTCCCACAAGCAATTCTCACTCTAACAAGCCATTCTGCGAGTCAACTCTTACTTTCCCCTCGGCTCATACAATTTATCAATTTAAAAATAAAAGAACCATTTAACCTACTTGTAGAAAATTTTAAATTTGATTAATGATCACTTGGGAAAAAACCTAATAATTTTCAAGAAGTTAGAAAAAAGAAAAGCTTGCAACAAACAGGAACAAAGTTTTCTAATCATTTTTCCTCAAAACTTCCTCAGTCATTCATACGTGATCTCACCATCAAAAATGAGTGAACTTGTCCGCCCTGCGTGGACTTCCAAGCCTGCACAAGAGGGAGACGCTCTTCTCCCCAGGCTTGGGGAGGTGCTGCTCAGAGAGCAGCCCAGATTTCGATGACTCAGATAAAGCTCAGAATAGAATTAATCACAGACTCTTTACTTCAATGTAAACAAATGTTATATAAAAAAAGGAGGGACATGTTTTTAACAAAGGAATAGCTTCTTATACAGGGGAAACGATTCTGTTCTTACTAATCCTCCATGCTTTCTCTCAATAGTAACTTGTCTTCAAATAAAGTCTCAATAAAGAACCAATCAGGACCCCTTTTCTTTGCTCTTGGAAGCCTAATCTCCAGTCTAGCCCTAATCTCTCTAGCCCATTAATGTTGCCATGGCTACGGATTCCTTATCTGTTGTCATGGGAAAGGCAAGGTGAATTTGCCATGCTGTAACAATAGCCTTCTTTTAAGAACACTTAAAAAAATTACCATAGCAAAATCCAGACAAAGAATCAATTTCTAAATACAAAAATTGTTTTAAAATAAAAATAATAATATTTTGATATGCCCAAATAATAATCTTTAAAATAATTATATTACTGGGTTAATTTTTCTAAAGCCACAGTCTTTCAAGACACCTCTTTTGTACAATATTACTGTTTATGTTTTAAATTTTTATTTCTCTTTGGCTAGTTAACAGTCACTTTTTTCTTTCCCTGTATCAAAGATAAGATATATTCATAAAAAAGGACATATTTACATTAAACGTCAAACAAACCAAGAAACTTAACTCTCTCATTTTCCTTGTTATCAATTCAAATTATGTACTGTGGCCACTAAATTAAGTAATTACTTCATTAGCTAAAGTATCTTATAGCATGATGATTTAATAAAGATAAAATATTCGATATTATTAATAACAGAAACATTTCATGGTTCTATAAGAAATATACCTAAATTTTTTCATGTTGTGAAGACCAAACTCTAGTCTATGACTAGACTCCAGTTTATTGTCCAAATAAACAAATAGATAAAACCTAAAGTTAAGTTTTTTGCAGATTATAATTCTTCCAAAAGGAAGTTTGGGTGTTATTATCATTTACATTTAGATTATAAAGAATAGTATGTTTTATGCTTTCCTAACATTTTCATTATTGTTGATATTGTAAAAGTTATAATGTTTGATATAACATTTGAGATAATGTATCAGAACTTATAGTAAATTTATGAAACATGCATTCTTAATAGCAATTTAAATCATTTTTATTTTAAATTAAAGAGATGAAATTTGATTTGGTGTATTCCATAATACCTTATTAAAGCTTAACTTTCCATGAAAGAATTTATTGTACAACTATCTACAATGAGTAACCAATATTTACTGAATGACTATGAAGTTTTGCTATTGTTCTTGAAGCTAAGAAGTATTTATTTTTACATTTAGTCTTTATTGCTAATATACATAGTTATGGAGTATAATATGATACTTTGATTCATGTGTGCAATGTGTAAGATCAAACCCCTTCCATACCCTTAAATGTTTATCATTTCTTTGTAGTGAGAAAATTCAAGTTCACCTGTTTTAATTCTTCATAAATTGTTGTGAATGATAGTTACCTACTGGGGTGTAGAACATCAGATCATATCCCTTCTATGACAGTGTATTTTGGTACCTGTTATCCCACCTCTCTCTCTTCCCCTCTTCTTCTTCTCTTCCTAACTCTGATGACTGCTAATCTATACATCTAAACAAAATCAAAATATTAGCCAAAGCACATGGTATTTGTCTTTCAGTGCCTGGATTCTTTCACTTAACACAATATCCTCCAATTCCATTCATACTGCAACAAATGAAAATTATATTAATTTTCATGGCTATATTCATGTCATTTTCATTATATTCACTTGATGGTAGTATATTACATCGTATGCACTACCCTGTATGTAATAAATGTTACTACATTTCTATTAACGATTCATCCACTGATAGATCTGGGTTAGCTGATTTCATCCCTTGGCTATTTTGAATACAACTTCAATAAACATGGGAGAAAAGATATTTCTCTGTTATATGGATTACTTCCTTTGCATATACTCTTATTATATGTCATTGTATCATATAGTAGTCCCTTTTTTTTAGTTTTATGAGGAACTTTACTGTTTTCCAACAACAGTGTATAAGTGTTTCCTTTTTACACATCTTTGCCCATGTTTGTATGCTTTTTCTCTTTGAAAAATTATTTAACTTTAGGCTGTTGATTTTGATCTCAGAGAGCAGGGAACTAGTTTGAGGATATATGGGGTACACTTGAGAGGCAACAGTTTTGAAAGTGTCTTACAAATTAATTCCACGCACAATTTTCAGAAGGATATTTGAACACTAGAGGATGTTTTCTTTAATGAATTACTTCTATTCTCTTTTTAGAAGACTAATTTATAGTACCAATGCATTATAATAATCATCATCAGTGGAACTGGATTGCACACTGCATGAACTTCCTTTGATAAAATGAATTTATACACCCAGTAATTTATCTGTTGGACAGTCATTAAAGGATTACTGTGGACAAGGCACTATAAAAGTCTGTTCAGTCCAAAATCAGAGAAGGAATAGTGCTTGACAGCATCTTACTTGATTTGCTATTCTATACTGAACTGTATATTCTGTTAAAGTAGGAACAAAGTCTCAACTGTTCACTCACCACTTTAATCCCCTAAATCATCAGTGTACATAAAGCATATCACAGCTATCCAACACATCCTGACAGGGAAAGGATTTGGAAATTTGTGAGATAATATTTAGATGCGGCTAGAAAATTTCCTGTCAGTACTCTATTAAGTTGTTGCTTGAAAATATATGCTAGGAGAAGACTGAGGTATTACTTTCAACTACTGATGTCTGCATCAATAATCTACTAGGAAATTACAAAGCAGAATAAAAAACTGAACTCAGAGGGGATCCAAAGGGATGTAAGTTTGGTTTAAGAATTTTTTATTTTGGATTAAATGAAGAAAGTAACATATCATAAACTGTTCTGAAAACTAACTATATAACAAATAATGTACAAAGAGTCATCATAAAAAATAGTGCCTAAGGGAAAGAATGCTTTTATTAAGAAGCATAAAAGAATTTCACCTAGGCTTACCTATGCATCCAGGAGAGGACATGGAGCTGTTTCCTAGCAAGTGTCATTCTCATCTTAGAATCATATATAAAAGGGCACTGCCAAGTTAAGGTTGGGCTATAAGAAGAGTTTTATGCGGACACACAGAGATACAAGCTGATAAATAAATTATTGAAAGTATTTGCATATCTGGAGAGGTAACTACAGGATCTCAGAGTTTGGGGTTCTTTCAGACAAAATGAACAGAAACAGTATTTGGTCAACAGATGAACAAATAGATATGACTAATGGACTTTATGTTGAAACCTTTATATAGTTTATATGAAGAGGTATGAACTGCATGCTTTGGTTAATCTCTTATTTCCAAGCTGCTTATTTATAAAAGTGACTTTTAGAGTTTATCCAAGAAGAGATCAAAAATGCAGGTGGCTTAGAGAGGTGGCCAGAACACTGCAAATGTAATCTAATGGATTTGACTAGGACAATGTAATCAAATAGTATGGGCACTGGATCATTCCTTTGACATTCTCTGACTTGGAAAATTATTTAACTTTTCTAAGCCTTACTTAACATATTTTAAAATTAAGCCAACTATTGCATTATAGCTTAGGTAATGATGAGAAATAGATTTTAAGGGTTGCTCACAGTACCTGGTATATAATTTATATTCAAAGAACGTTTATTTTTATTCATTGCTTATTATTGTTTTTTGTTCATTGCTTATCTTTAGGGGCAGGGAGCAGAAAACTGCATCTGCTGGCCCTGTTTCATGACACCTAACTGGAGACCTGAGGACTCTAACACGAAGTCGTGGACGTATTTTGTTAACCTAATAGGTCAAGTGCATTGGAGACAATGGTGTTTCCTCTATGGAAGGACAGTACTTGGTCACCTCAATCTCATTCACTGTTTCCTTTATAGAATATAGAGAGAAATCAGTCTTCAATTTCACCTGTTATTTTATCCTCTCACAAGTCTATTCCTACAGAGCTGACTGCATTTTAGCTCTTTTTTTCTATTTTCTTACTAGTCACCATGACATTCCATTTGTCACTATCCCAAGGCTTTGCAAGGCCATGCTTTATCGTGTCTCTCATCAGTGTCTCTTCCTTGCATCCTTCCCCAGCTGCAAGGGAGCTGAGCTACTACCTGGTCCCAGCTCCCTCTGCACACACCCTGTCCCTTGAGAATCAGCCACCGAATTCCCAGTCACTGTTTATTCCTGCTCCATGCCTAGGGACCCCAAACGTGCCGTTTCCATCATTCCCCTGTCACTGACGCTTCTTCTGGGGATAAAGACTGACAAGCTGTGACAGGTACCTCCCATACTCATCTGTATTTATCATCCTTCCCTCCTCCCAGCCATACGGCGCTTTGTCCCAGGCTGCCCTGCAATCCTGTTCTCAGCCTGTGCAGAACATCGAGAGCACACACGCCCTGCTCATGTGGATCAGCAGGACAGGAACTCAGAAACCATGTTTTCCATGCAATTTTCTCTCATGATGAGATACCGTAAAAGCAAACTAGCTGCCAAGCTGAACTTGACGAAAAGAAAAAGTAAATTAGTGCTACAAAGGAAACATATTTTATTGTTGGTTAAGATAATTAGAAATGTCTGGTAAGAAAGGTAAAAATCAATAAGCTGAAAATAATAAAATATACGTACAACGAAAGGTCTAAGCTATCCCTGTTAGCAATCTGGGGCTTTGGAAGGAATTGCAGAGTTCTAGGGTACCAAGTCACTCCATAAAAATGCTTCAGTTGGGCCGGAGATTTAGCTTAGTGGTTCCAGCGCCTGCCTCGCAAGCGCAAGGTCCTGGGTTCGATCCCGGTAACCACATAGAATGCTGGGCGTGGTGACTCACGCCCACTAGCCATTAATACCACATACCACAGTGCTGGGAGTAGTCCCATCATGCCTGTAATCCCAGCACTCGGGAGGCAGAGACAGGAGGATTGCTGAGTTCATGGTGGCTTGCCTGGGCTCCATAGTGAGCTCAGGGCCAGCCTGAACTACAAAGCAAGACCCTGTCTCAAAAAAAAAAAAAAAAAAAATGCTTCAGTTATTTTCAGTGGCTCGGTGAGTTCTGCTCATGATAAATTTCCAGCTCTGCTAGGAGAGGCAAAACGCATTTGAAAATCGTGGATTTAAGGGTATGGCACAAAGACAGCTGTACAAATGTTCGGTGTCAGGGAAGGTGAGTTTCAGTGTTCTGTGCCTTCTCTGAGCCTCAGAGCTTCTGGATCACGGCTGGCTCTACACCTTGTTTCCTACAGGTAGGGAGGTGTGGGGGCTGGGAGGAGGTGCCTTCTGAGGAGGAGGGCATGGGGACCTGTGTGCAGTGTGCCTGACTCCACCCCTTCCTACTTCTTGAATTTTATACCACTGAAGAAAATTCAAGGGAAATAAAACGCATAAAAGAAACTATACAACCAAGGTATATTATCACTTATTCCAATTAAGTTTATGGAAGTAAAACTTAATGTCACTGTTATGAGGCCACACATGACAACAGAGGGCATAGGTTGCATATGGAGCATATTTCTAACCATCTGCTCCAGTGGGGAAGAGACTGTTGCTTCATACTGACAAACATCAGAGACAGACAGACAGAGAGACAGACAAGAGGCTGGCCCAGACAAACAAAAGTGACCTACTCTGACCAATTCTATTCGCATCCCTTTTAAGCAGATAGTAGTTGCAATCACTGTGAAGAAACCAGTCACATAAGCTCCTCCTCTTACTCTTTAACTATATAGCACCGAGGACAATGGCTCTGTAACTGTACACTGGAAGAGGCTTCCTACCCGAACCTAGCACTCATACTTCAAATACACAAGTTAGACAGAATAAATTATCTCAGAGGTGATCGATTAAGCAATAAATACATCGTATAATAAGTGTGACTGGGCACCAAATGCAAATATTCTATTTGGTCACTACAGTAGGAATAACATTTACTCCTAGAAAAAAGATGTACCTTTCAAAAAGCCTTGCTTGATTTTTTAAAGATCATTAAATGTGTTAAGTCAGATGCTCACTGATTTGAATTATTGCTGATAAATAATTACTTGATGACTATGAATTACTAATTCAAATATAACATAGGACATGCTGAGTTCTGAAATACAGGATTCAAAGGTTTACTGACCATAACAAATGAATCTACCTTAAATCTGAGTCCTTGTTGCACTTTTTTTTTTTTTTTTTGAGAAAATGTTTCATTTTGTAGTTCAGGCTGGCCCTGAGCTCACTATGTAGCCCAGGCAAGCCTCGAACTCAGCAATCCTTCTGCCTCTGCCTCCCAAGTGCTGGGCCTTGTTGCACTTTTAGTTTTAGAAACATATGTTAGACCTCAAAATCCCCAGGAAGTCAGATATGGGTAGGATGGATACCATTACTTTAAAGTGAAAAGAATCTTAGAATTGGGAGAGAAGACTTGCTATGAGCTGCAAGTTTTTGTTCCCTCCCAAATTTAGGTGAAACACAATCCCCAGGACAGCAGCACTGAAGATGTGGCCCTCAGGAGGAGACAGAGCCATGAACTGCCTCTAGCAAAGTGCTAGACAGAAGTTCCCCCTTTTTCCTTCTCCTCTGGCCACCATGTAGGAACAGTGTTCTTTCCCTTTCGAGGGCACCACAGACACCAAGAAAATCTCTCAGAAAGTAACCAGAACCCTCAATTACCTTAATCTTGGATTCACTGACTACAGAACTCTGCGAAATAAAGTTTGGCTATTTCAAGTTACCTAGGCTGTGGCCCTTTTTACAGTAACACAGAGGGACTCAGACAAAGCTCTCTTTCAATTAATAGATGACAAATGCTTTCTGGGATGCAGAGAGGGTCATCTCTACAGTGATGGCCATTCAGCGAGGCTGAGAAGCATTCATAACTTATGCCTTGGGCCACCCTCCCACGTAAATCACATTCTCTATTTTTCTGCCTTTTTCTCCTTGAAAATAAGTTCATTTAAATTTGAGACTGAATTTGGGACCCAGTGACAGCCGCATTATCCAGTTTGGTAGTAATAGCTGTGTCACAGTCTGTTCAGGCTGCTATCAGCCAACGTCGTTGACTGGGCAATTCAAGTACAACTTAAATTTATTTCTCACAATTCCAGAGACTGAAAAGTACAGAATTAAGGTACCAGCCGATTTGCTCTCTGTGGAAGATTCACAGAGGGAACTTTCTTCTGTATCTACACATGCTCAAAAGGGGAAGACATTTTATTCCAACCTTTTTATTTTTTTAAATCTTATTCATGTGAGACAAACCATAGTGACTTAGTGACTGTTTGAAATATTCTATTGCCTAATACCTTCACAGTGCCAAGTAAATTTCCGTTCAACTTTTGTAGCAACATAGTCAGCCCATAGAACCATAGTAAATTGGGTCTAAATTACTATAATTGTGAAAATGCTTGGAATGATGGATTCAAACAATAGAATTCTGCATTAGGGTCATTCTCAGTTACACGACCTCATCATACTATCCTCCTCTTGCTGACTTTTTTGCCAGTATGAAAGCTCTGTATAAATACCGTCTTTATCCCATAGGGCTATAAATATTCAAATACACTGCATGATATCCATAAAAAGCTTGGGTTATGTTGAAGACAGAGCCTGAAAATGTGAAGGAAAACAAACGGTACCAACTTTGGCCTTGGATACCTCATCATCTTTGTAAATATCAATGTTTTCTATATAAAACAACAAGAGAAAACAATTTGTTGTTGCATAGCACAGCTTGACAACACTGGGATGGAAGTAAACACTGGAAATATCTATGAATCTTCAGCAAGTGAGAAGCAATGCCCCAGTTGTTGAGCGTGTGCTGTTTTTCTGGGGTCAAGTCAGGGCTCTGCCATTAACTGTGAGGCCCTAGATAAAATCAATAATGTCCATGTATGACTGAAAACGGGTCAGGAAGGACAATGTCACAGAGTGCAGTGTCTAGAAACAAGGCTTTAAAAACATTTAAAAGCTACTCAGGAAAAAAAAAAAAGTACATATAAACTTGCTGTTTCCAATCTGGAGGTATAATGTGGTAAGAAGGCTTTTCATTCAGTCCCTGGCACTGTTAAAATGAAAAAAACATTAGTGAAAATATACTGGCATTGAAACAGGAAGAGTGAAATCATTATCATGTCTTTGGTTATCCAAAGCAAAAATTAAAAATACTATATTCATTAGTTAATTTTTTAAAAGCCTCACTTATCGAAACATTTCTAAATAATTATCTACAGAGTTTGGAGTTGTGCTGTTATGCATTAAGCTTGAAGATGTGGATTCACACATTGACTATGTTCTCCAGTATTCTCTCTAAAATAACCATGTCTGGTTGGAACCGAAAATATGACATTTAATGGTTATTATAAAATTTAAAAAAATAAACAAGTAAGAATCTCAAGATGAATCAGGGGAGACTTCTGCCACCAATACATGTCATAATCCAAACCTGTAAACTGTATGTTCTGGGGACTAACTCTCTTGAATACAGGTAAGGAATGGAAAATATGGATACTCTAAGAATTTTATTGTTGAATTCTTTCTGAATGATCAGTTATGTGATCTCTAAAGGCCTTCCAAACTCAGGCCTACTAATCATAAGTCATTCTTGCTGAGGTCATGTGATGTCCCATATCTGATATTTGTGACAAGGAGAGCTCTTCACTTCTGTGGTTATCATTCCAAAATCCATGACCTTAGTCAAAATGTTGAGCAAAACTCAGATTGGGAGGGAGTCTATAGCAGTGGTGGCAAATCTATGGCACGCGTTATGCAGCAAGTTCTTTGGATTATTGAAAGCTCTAAAAGGTCCACATCCCGGGACCAACATTGTTCAAGATAGTCAAGGTTAAGAAATACAGAAAAAGATAGAAATTTTTACAGGAAAAAAAGGACCCTGCCTCAGCAAGATAACTAATTCACAGAGGTATCCTGGATTGGATCCTGATTTAGGAGATGATATTCATGAAAAATCCGGTGACAGTCAAATACACACTACATCCTAGTTCTTATTAATGTACCTATTGATGCTGGTTTCATAGTTTGACAAACATTCATAGGAATGTGAGGCTTCAACAATGGAGAAAAATGAGTGAAGGCTTTACAGGGCATATCATAATTAACTTTTTTTTTTAGACAGGGTCTCACTTTGTAGTCCAGGCTGGCCCTGAGTTCAATATGTAGCCCAGGAAAGCCGCCACGAACTCAGAAATCCTTCTGTCTCTGTCTCCCAAGTGCTGGGATGACAGGCATGGGCCACCACACCCAGCACTGTGGCATGTGGTATTGATTGCTAGTGGGCATGAGTTACCATGCCCAGCATTCAATGTGGTCTCACCAGGATGGAACTCAGGACCTTGCGCTTGCGAGGCAGGCGCCGGAACCATTGAGCTAAATCTCTGGCCCCATAATTAACTTTTTTATGAATCTAAATTTGTTCTCCAGGATATTAAAATAAAAAAAGCAGAGAATGAAGCTTTAATTATAGTTGAAGACCAACACTTATGCTATTAGCATTGATGGTCTTTTTTCAAAAAGGATAGAAAATATACTATGAAGATACATGATAAATGAATGCTGCTCTGTTAGCTATGCAGCATTTTATTATCATGCACAAAAAAATAAGAAAGGACAAGGACACAAGGACAGTGTTAAGTTTCAAAACTCTTACTACAGGCATACCTAACATCTATCAGCCAGTGTGAGATTAATTCTGGAGGGTTGAAAAGGACCTGCACCAGCTTACTTCCAAACAGAGACCTGAGAGACAAAGTGCTCAGGCTGCAGCCATCTGTCTGAAAAGTGTCATCCACCCAGGGCTCTTAGGATTCATGCTGATGCTTCTGTTTTGCCAGGTACCATGCTGGCTGTGTGTCTCCTCTTGATTTCTTTCTAAGAAGCAACACACTGGATTCTAGGTAGATTCCTCTTCCATTCTAGCTTTCAATTTAGGTAGCAAGTTTTGGCTAAAATTAAAGGCGATAAGGTAGGAAGACACTTGTGTTCAACTTTGCATGATGAATTCTCAGGAAACAGGAGCTATGCTAAACACAAGTCCATTTGGCCTATGAAGCGAATCGTGGGTAAGGGATTCAGTATGTTGGATGAAGCTATTTTTTACTAGCACATAACAACCATTAGGTAGCTTGATATTCTATATGCTTCACCGAGAAGGAATGGAAATACTGTTGAAGATAGGAAATGAAAGGTAAGTACGTCTAGGTGTATAAAAATAAAAATTATGGGTGAGAAGCCACACTTTTTATAAAAGAAGAAGAGGGCAAAAACATATTAGTAGCACAACTCTCTTCAGAGAATCTAAAAAATAAATAGCAAACATTTGGAAGAGAAAATGTGTATATTAAGAACTCAAATAGAAGTATTGAACAACCAGAAAAATCCATGAATCCAAAGCAGTTAAAATAGTGACTCTGCAAATTTATATACCACAGGCCATTCCTCATGCTAGCTTAGTGAAAGAATATTATGGATCCCTAAAATTTAAGGTGAGCTTCAAAATAATTTAGTATAGTATTTAAATATGGCTATGAATAATACCAGACAATATGTCAAACTCTCATTTAGCATATTCAGCTTCTTTCTCTTCCAGATGTTTTGCATGTCTGCTTATTATCAGTTATGCTAAATAATTTTGAGTCTGACTTTACATTTACCCTGGTCTGCCCTTTGCTTCATATGCAATGGCTCAGAAACCTGTCAGTGTTACTCTGATGCGAATATCTCCTTTTCATTATTCTTTGTGTTTCATAAATTCACTATACTTAGTCTGTTTATACAAATCCAGGATACATAAAAAATCACTAAGCACTGTGCCATAATTTGTCTCTACAATAACTGTGACTAAAAGAAGCCGTCATTATCAACTTAATATACCATGAGTCTAATAGAGTTTTCTCTGGAGGTTTAACTAAAGACCATGCTGTATCAAGACACGAGGGACCCTCATGATACCAACTGTAAAATTTAGGAGTGCATATTAAAAATCTTACCCTAATGGCTTATTAGGGAAATTTCTGTGACATTTCCCTCTGAATTTATTATCTGCTATAAAATATATTTATATCTCATCCTAAAACAATCTCTTCTAAATTTTTAGTAGGTCCTTAGGGAATAAGTTGCTGGATTTTTTAAAATAAATCAATAGCCACATACCATATTCATTTTTATTTTATATGTTTTTCTCAGGCTTTTTTATTTTTACATCTTAAGGCAATCACTCCAGCCCCATCCATCCATCACATATGCTGACATTCTCTTGCTCCACATCCTCACCATTCATTGAACTTTATACAACAATTCATTCCCATTTCCCTTCTTAATTATATTCATTTCTCTCCTAAGTCTGCCTCCAGTACCACCCTCCACCTATTCCTCTTTCTGCAACTCAGTTGCCACTAAGAAAAACGCTTCCCATACTGAAACTTCACTCTAAAATGTGGGAATGTAATTTCCATGAAAAATTCATTTTTCACCTCTTTGAAATTAATCTGAGTTAAGACTAAGCTGTGCAGAAAAAAAACTTGTCAAATTTGAGGTTTAACATATATTTTTCTAATATATATATTTAAAACTGAGCAAATGTGCTTCACCAAGATCGAAGTAGTTTTATTTATAGGAGGCTTCTTGGAAGAATATGAAACGAATAACCAACATTAAATATTTTACATGAATTATGTTTTTTCATCTTAGACTGAAAGCTTCCTTTAAATGAAGGTACAGATCCATACATCCATTCACACATTCCTCTAATCTTCTGATTATTTATTCATTCAAATTACTTCTGTTGAGAACCTTGCACATGTCAGGCACTATCCCAGGTGATAGTAATGAAATAAGCCAGGTAACTCGCTGCCCTTCAGAGCACTGATTTAGTACAGTAAGAAGGAGGAAGCCTTACCAGCCATTACACAGATGCTACGATTTGGCTATAATTTGTTCCCCAAAGGTTCATGTGCAGTATACTTGGTCCCCAATGTAATAGTTTTAATAACAGCATCTGTAAAAGTTGGGCATACTGAGAGCTAAGTAGATCATAAGGACTCCTTCCCTGCTAAAGATTCATTCCCATCTTGCAGGAATTCATTACATCTCCTGTGAGTACTCCAGTTGTGAGAATGGCGTGTTACAGAAAGCAAGGATTCTCCTGTGCTTGGCTGCTCTGACATAGGGTTCATTTCCTCTCTTTCGCCACCAGGTTGCTAGGGCTTCACCAGCATGCTAGTGCCATACTGTTTGGGTACACCAGCCGCCTCACTCCTCAGCCAAGTGAAATCCTTCTCTGTGTACCTTACCCACATCAATTATTCTCTGACAGGAACAGAAACAAGCTAAGACAGAGAAGAAAATGCAACATGCACTCATCGTGGCACTGTGGTTAAGTACATGCTCAGAGGCACTCTGCCTCTGTCACACATGAATCCTGTGTCCACATGCCAACTGCTTTCCCTTGCTAGGCTTTAGCATCTTACTCATAAAATATAGATGATAACAGCCACATCTAATTCCTTTGACTACTTTAAGAGTCAAAGAAGTTAAATTTGTAAAGCAGATAAACAATGCCCGACTCATTGGTAGTAAAAAAAGAGATGTCCAAGAGAAAACAAACACACAGACCTAGAAATCAGACCATAAGGCAACACCTACTGACTCCACAGCACTTTAATCTTCCTTTGCAATGATTTTCTCATTTCAAAGACAAATAAAATAACATAAATTATCATTTCTTCTTCCATTCAAGTAAAACACCAGGCTGAATGACTTTTTGATCCTGGAGGACCACTGCATAATTATAAATAACACACTCGGCTGCCTTTCTGTGAGGTGCCAGCACCCCGAGAATAGTGCAAGCTGGTAAATAACACAGTATTATTGAGCAATGAGGAATTTTATCAGCACAGCTTTATTTTTCTGAACGATCTTCATGAATCAGGTGCTATACAAATTTGCCTATGTACGTTAAATAGAATATTCTGTAATTTTGCAGTAAGGGAGGCTTTGAGTACATCAGAAAAGTCTCCAAAGTCGTAAGTGGTGAGGTTCTGCAGACTCAAGCTCTTGCATGTAATGACACCACGCATAGCACATGGCACACACACAGAATATTACAAATCACTCCCACTGCCTCCCTCAGTAGCTGGCTTCTTGGTATCAGGAAATGAATATTAAGTGCTGAGTGTTGTATGCTTGTCATGAAAAAATAGTTTAGGTAGAAAAAAGAGCTAGAATTATTAAAGTCATATTTCTCAGGTTGAAATTATTGATGCATTTGCAGTATTTAGGAGTCTGCCAGAGTCATAGCCCTATTTTGCTGCACACCCCAGGCATATCGTTAGTGTCATCTTTGAAATATTCACTAATTCAGTGGCAGAATTAGAAAATCTCTCCAGTCTAGAAGGTATAGAGACACCTGTTATTTTTAAAACCTAAGCAACATGTATTTAGTGCATGATACAATTAAGAAAGCTACCACTGTATGAATCACAGATGCTAATTTGCTGGCATAAATGTAGAACGATATATTGTATAACCTTGGCAATTATGTCAGAAATCAGTCTAGAGTAATTCATTAACACCTTTTCTTCCGAAAAAAAGGAGGAAGCTGACATCTGTAACTAATATTATAATTTGTTATTTTATATTATGTTTTTGATTTTGTGAATAGTAGGCAACCATAAGATAATTTGAATAGCTAATTATTAAAATACTCAGGTTTTTATTCAGTCACTGTTCAAGAATGTGAATTCATTTTGAAAATTACAGGTCTTTTTTTCCTGATGAGGAAGATGGAAATCAGCAGGTTTAGAAAGGATGTTAACTCTTTCACTGCTTGGTCTACTCTGCATGGATATGCCTGACAGGAACCTGAGCTTGTGCTTGAATCCAAATGAGGTAACTGAAACAGATTAGTACACACTGCTTATATAAACTGAATCACACTGTTCTTTTTCACTGTCTTTAGACACATGCTTATAAACTTAAATATATTTCTTTAAATACATTATTAGAGAACAAAGCATGTGACAGGTCCTCTATAAAACAGTCGTGCTGGATGCATCCAAACTGACCCAAGAAACCATACTCCATCTGGGTGTGTCTAGATACCTGCTCAACAGAATACACCAAATTCGATGGAACATTCCCTTCTTAATGAGTGTTAGGGCTTGTGCCTAGATGTCCACCCAAACACTCACGAGTTCCTAGGTGGATCTTTTCAGAAGTGACTCTGGGATTGATTCACAGTGCAAGGTGGGACCTAGAGCACTGGGATTAAGGGTGTGGTGCTACCCACCCTCAGTATCATAGACAAAATACAAGGGATAGAAACAGCTGTGGTCTTCTCTTGTTGGTTTGGCACCTTCTGAACTATTTCCTCTCCGTGATGCCCCTTTGCTATGCTAACCTGCCACGGAAGCAGCTGATTATGAAACCTCTGTACACTGTGAGCCACATCATCCTTTCCTTCCTTAACTTGTGGGCACTTTAGTCTGTACTTGTACTATGTCTCAGCCATGAGAAAAGTAACTAAGAAAACTAGATTCCATTCCATTACTAGACAGAGAGGCCAGAGGGTGCGGTCGGGGATTTAGCTCAATGGTACTGTGCCTGCCTTTCAAGTGCAAGGTTGTGAGTTCAGTCCCTGGTGCCCCCCCCCACACACACACACACACAAGCAAAGATGATACAGTGGTCTCTCCCAGGATTAAGTAACAGCTTCCTGAGCTATGTTTTAGCAGACTGAAAGAAGAGATTCTCCAGCTGGCTATGAAGAAGTGAGCTTCTATATTGTGAGCTGCCCAAGGGGTGGCCCACATCACAGCAGACTGCGGGTCATCTTTGCGATCTGAGAGTGGGCACTGGGGAAAATGCAGAAAGAAAATGAGAACTTCCAATCCACAACTGCAAGCATATAAATCCTGGAAATTACCTGGAAGCTTGGGAGCGGTCACCCCCCCCCCCCCCGGTCATGACTATGAAGGGACATCAACATCCGGGTCAGACCCAGAGAAACCCGGAGGCAGAGAATTCTGCAAAGCTATGCATGGACTTACGACCCTTGCAAACTCTAAGATGGTAAATACATGCTGTATTCAGGGAGTTTGAGGTAATTTGTTATGCAGTGATATAAAACTAATATCAGAATCTGTTGTCAACATGACAAACTTTCAAAAGGTCATTTATGGCTCTCCTTTAGTAGGATACTAGAGTCTATCAAACCTCTTAGAAAAAACTTTTCATAATAGCCCTTAGTAGCTTGAACATTCAATATATATGACAGATATTATCAATTCAGCGCCTCCTAAGAGCATGTTCTAAGCAATACAAAATTTTTGCTCTTGCTCATGAGTATAAATCACTGTGGCAAACCTAAGGTAAATTGATTAAATGGTGAGATATACATCTCACTTTTACAAAGAAAACTTTCATGAGGTTTGCTTTTTGTTCAATAAACTGTACCCATTTAGAAATATACAATTTAAGAAACTGTGTCGGGTAGGTAAACCAAAGCATTAGCACCATAATCAAGAGACAGAGCACACCCAGCAACCCCCAGTGTCTTCGTGACTCTTCCGTGTCACCTTCTCTTTCACCCTCACGCCCCAGAACCCTGTGATTGACTTTCTGTCACCACAGACTCAGTTTGCATTTTCTAAAACTTTACCTGTGAACTTACATCTATGTATATTTTGGATGTCTTTCTGCTCTCCTTTAAAATAATGCCGATATTCTAACTTCCTTTCCACTTTCTTGCAGAACTGAAAAAGCAACACACTTGTCATTCAATACTTTCAAAACCTCCCTTTTACTAAAGAAAACAAAACTCACAGCATGACAATGGTGTTCTACTTATTCCCTTTCTACTCACACAAACACAACCACTTTTCTACTATATTTCTATTAAATTTATGAGTCTATGATTTTTGCCATAGTGTGTATGTTTGTGGTGTAATGCACACACTCAACAACCACAGACATTTTTCATTGATGTTCAAAATGAACAAATTACAGACTATGCTGGATGTGAAAAATCAGTTAAAGATATGACCATAATGACTGGTTGCATTAATGCAACAAATGCCTTTCAGTAAGTAACTGACATCATATGCTAGACAACCAATGAGGAGAGATACCCATGCAGAGGTTTCCTATTTCAGCAACAGAAGTTGCTTACTGGACCTCTGTCTTAGCATTAGGACAGGCCAAAGGGGCAGATCTTGGGTGACACTTGTCATAATCAATTAGTCAAGTAGAACAGTGATGTTAAAATCTAGTTTGTAGCTGGGCGTGGTGGCTCATGCCTGTCATCCCAGCCCTCAGGAGGCAAAGGCACGAGAATTGCTGAGTTGGAGGCTTGCCTGGGCTACATAGTGAGCTCAGGGCCAGCCTGAACTGCAAAGCGAGCCCTGTCTCAAAAAAAAACAAAAACCTAGCTTGTAGACTGAAAGCAATCCTATCAGCCTCATGTCCATCTACTAATCCATTCAGCCATCTTTGACTTGCTGAATACTATTTTCTTCCCCCATTTATGGAAACTAAGTAAGGAAAACAATGTAAGAGGTTTGGAATGTTAGAGGGAAAAAAGGAAAAAACATCATATTGAAAGGAACCAATATCCAAAGGGACTTTGGATTGATAATTCCCAGTGACTTTCAGCAAAGTAACTCCTGCTGGGCGTAGTGGCTCACACCTGTAATCCCAGCACTTGGGAGGCAAGAGACAGGAGGATTGCTGAGTTCGAGGCTTGCCTAGGCTACATAGCGAGCTCAGGGCCAGCCTGAACTACAAAGCAAGACCCTGTCTCAAAAAAAAAAAAAGTAACTCCTACAAATCTAGACAATGTTGTCCAGACTTGAGATGAAGGACAATCCCTGACAAACACAGAGACTTGGTAAAGTGCTTAACACAAATGCACCCTCCTCAAACAATAACAGATGAGGAAACATTTCTACCAGCTGTGATTCCCTGGGGTGCTTTTCTTGTTAGTCATGATGCTTAACCACAGAGCAACTAACACCTTAGCACCACTGCGTGAAAAGACTCTAAAAGATGACAACACTGGATAAGAAAATAAGAATCATCTACCACGGGACCAGGGAATAAAATTTTCACTTTTGTCATTGACTTTTGCAAATTCCACTTGAAATTGCTAAGTGAGTGCTGATCCTGCTTCTGCCAGCCCCATCTGTAGCCCATCAGTAAATGGACTTTGTGTATCCCAGTTCGAAAACGTCCAGGTACAAGTACATTCACAAAGCAAGTACTGACAAGTGTACAGAAAAAAAAATAATAAATGATACTCTACTACAGTCTTTCCACCTCAGAGCCATTCTACAAACAGACGAACCATCCTTTCAGCCCTTGGGGGATAACTGATCAACAAATGAATGAAATCCAGATTTATGCCTGAAGGATATACCATTGAAAGTAGTGATGTGGATCTCTATATCTCCAAACACCAGCAAGCAAGTTCTCCTCATATTTAAGAGCAGCATGGAGTTCAACTAATTTAATATTCTTGAGAACCTGTACTGTACATTATTATTTGTAGATCCAGACTCAGTCAGAAGTACTGTATAAAGGATCTCAAGCTTCTATATACAGCATGTAAATGCTACTTTATTATTCAACTAATTCAAGCCTAAATTATATAAAATTGTAATTAAATTAGAAATGCTACTATTAAATGACTATAATTAAAGGCATGTCTGGCTTTATTAGGATTGATTTTCCGTAAATATAATTAGTGCACCTTTGCTTTGTCAACACACGTGAGGATGTTCTAACAAACTTGTGGCAAAGTGTCATCTCCCATAGATCCATGCTTAAAATGCAGACACCCTAAGAGCAGCAGCCTCCACTTCCTACTGAAAATAAATAACCTTATATGGCTCACAAATCGCACCCCACTGAACTCGATTAACTTAACTGGCACTTTGCACAAATAGTCTCTAACTCTATAATTGCATTCACGGCTTCTCTGTGCAATCATTCTGTTCATCTGAACTCCTGGTTGTTCTTGATTCCAGCCTCTGATTTCTGGATTTTACTTTTTGTGTAATCATCCTCTGCTCTTTATAACTGGCATTACTGTTACACCTCTGGCTTTGATCCTTGGTTCTGTTCTCTATTCATCTTGGATGAGTGCTTTCTTATTTGAAGATTTTGAGGCACTTGAACACAAGCCTTTCAGGGGAGTGGCTCTTGAAGGACCATATCCTTATGATCATTAAGGAGAGTAGAGTTGCAGATAAAGAAGCAGGAATTTTTGTTTTATTTTCTTACATTTTCCTAACAGTTGTGGAATCTGAGTGGCCCATTGAAGTGGTGAGTAATACACTTCATCATGCGGTGAAAGGAACAGAGAATCCTCACGACTGCAGACAAATATCCCAGAAAAAAAGAGTTACAAAGTCTTCTGCCCACCAGACTCAATCCAAGTCTATGGAGTCTGCTGAACTTGTGAAAAGTCCTCAACAAAACAGAAAAGAAATAACTACAATGATGCTTGGATGTTTCTCCCAAAAATCTCTGAGGGATCCTGCAAGTTTACAAAATCTGAATTAAGTTGCAGCCATATCAACAAGAGGCTTGTATGAATGTGCCCGGCTTCATGTCTGCAGTGGCTGAGGCTCCACGTGAATCTTCGCAGTAACTCCTGAATGTCTCTCACTCCAACGTGGACAGCCACACCCTGGCGCAGGCACTGCAAGATTTGGTGGCTGACATAACAACAGCAGTGACTTCAAATAGCAGGAAAATGGTCAGTGCCAAATGATGACTAAGACTATTAGGTACTCATAAAGATGGAGAACATTACTGGTAGGAAGTCAGCATTTCCCTGCATATGATGGCTCAGTTGGGTAAAACTGGCTCTAGCTAGATTCTCACTACTGGTTTGAAGATTCTACTTTATGTGTCTCTGAGTAAAAACCTGACTTGGTCAGACCTAGTACTACAAGTATCTGATTTACAAGTAAGTTCTTTTCTAGGAGAATGGTCATAAATGTAATTCATTGGTAAGTCTGATTCATTCCTAAGTCAGACAAAATAACTTTTTTTTTTTTTAGACAGGGTCTCACTTTGTAGTACAGGCTGGCCCTGAGCTCACTATGCAGCCCAGGCAAGCCTCGAACTCAGCAATCCTCCTTTCTCTGCCTCCTGAGTTTTGGGGATTACAGGCATGAGCCACCGCACCCGGCTCAAAATACCTTTTTTTTTTTTTTTTTTGAGACAGGGTCTCACTTTGTAGTTCAGGCTGGCCCTGAGCTCACTATGGAGCCCAGGCAAGCCGCCGCGAACTCAGCAATCCTCTTATCTCTGCCTCCCGAGTGCTGGGATGACAGTCAAAATAACTTTTATATATCCTTGACAAAATAGACCAAGTAAAACATAAAAAAGACCAAACCTTCACACGCTGCTGCTTTTCCTCTTACTGCGGACACTCCAGGCCCCAGCTGAGCACACACCTCTGAACTTTACTGCACGTGCGGTGAGCACAGGGCCACACAACTGTGACAATGTCTGGCGACATGTGAATGACTTCCTGCTGTTTGTTCACGTCTACTTCACACGAGGTCCCCTGGTATCGGTGCAAGTGCGCAGCCCTAATGTTCCTCAGCCAGAGACTTACTGGACCGGATCAGGACCTAAGGCGGTAGACATCTGTACAAAGTTTGCCACAGACCCAGCGGCAAACTTCACCCTGAAGACGTGAAGTACAGAGA
Source organism: Thryonomys swinderianus (assembly GCA_004025085.1). Taxonomy (NCBI): domain Eukaryota; kingdom Metazoa; phylum Chordata; class Mammalia; order Rodentia; family Thryonomyidae; genus Thryonomys; species Thryonomys swinderianus. The sequence continues at coordinate 38,974 of PVIC010006759.1, forward strand.
ATCTGATCTTAGCATGGCTGTGCGAGTGAAACCTTTCTGCACGGCTTGCCATAGCCCACTGGAAGGCTCTGCTCCATCAGAGTGACATCCTTGGATGAGGAAGGATTCACACCAAGCAGCTGCGCCACCTGCAGCACCGCTGTGCAGCGCTCGAGGCCCCGACACAGCGCTTCTGCGCTCACCACGTCACTGCCAGGTGTCTGCTCAAGCAAAGAGCCACTGCCGTGCTCACAGACAAACTAAACTGCACTTGACAGCCTAAATGAATAACTTACATATCGGAATACAGAGACTGTGACTTTTATAGTGTTGTCCCAAGAGACATGTCTGAAAAAGAAAACCGGTAAGAAGCCTAAGTGTAAAAGAACCACGTTGGTGGGATTACAGACTGGTGCAACCATTGTGGAGATCTGTGTGGAGATGTCTCAGAAAACTAGGACTAGGGGTCCCATTTGACCCTGCTATCCCCTGCTAGGAATATACCCAGAAGAATTTTAAAAATCACATGGGAAAGACAGATGTACACCCTTGTTCATAGCAGCTCAGTTGGTGATAGCTCAATCTTGGAAACAACCCAAATGTCCATCAACTGGAGAGTGGATAAAGAAGATGTGGCTTTTATATAAAATGGAGTATATTCTGCCATAAAGAATGACAAGATTGATTCATTTATGTGCAAATGGAGACACCTGGAGGACACACTAATAAGTGAAATAAATAGATCACAGATAGGCAAATATCAGATCTTTGATATGAGCACCTGTAGATGCATATGGGCTCCAGAAAGTATGACAGTTTTTGTAGAATGGGAAGTTTCCAAAGGAAATTTGGTGTGGGAATGTAATGAGGGGAAGGAATAAATATGATTCTGAAAGAAAATAAAAGAGCATGTATATAGGGGGTGGGAAGGTGTGGGTAGGTAGGGATATGGGTAAAAATGAGAATTAACTTGTGTCGTATATTGGTACAAATTCCCTGATGTTATGTGTGATTATGAGATGTATGTAAATTGTACTAATAAAGAATTAAAAAAAAAAGAACCAAACGTTGAATGAATTCCGCGCTTCTCACTGTGTGGAACTCGAAACCCCACCAGCTTCAGCAGGGAGCTTGAGCTGGCTCAGAACAGCTGACTGTACTCAACAGTTCCAAGTCAGAGCCCAGGAGCAGCGAGGCTGGAGCCTGAAACTGGCCCCAGTAAGGGCATCTCCACCAGGAAAACAGGAAAATTCTGACAGTACAGGAAGGTTTTTCTTATCAGCATCTCACTGATTAAACCTTGCAGTTTAAATTCTCCCTAGGAAACTGCTTGCTTTTAAACAAAGGTACCAAAATTAAATATAGCACTATCTCCACATACCATGCTCCACAAACTTAGACATGTGTACTAATTCTATCAAAGATGACTGGCCAGGCGTGGAAGCGCAGGTCTATAATCCCAGCACTTGGGAGGCAGAGACAGGAGGATTGCTGAGTTCGAGGCTTGCCTGGGCTACATAGTGAGCTCAGGGCCAGCCTGAACTGCAAAGCGAGACCCTGTCTCAAAAACAAAAAGATGACCATAGAAGACCTATGCAAAACAATGCTTTTATGCTTTCACTATAAAAATGTCTTAAAAACTTGCTCTCTATTAGACAGTGATGAACTATGTGAGTGTCTCTTAGCATTAGCCAAAATGTCATGGCTATAAAAAATGTTCATGTAGCGATAATGATACCATGTCTGCCAAGTTCCTTCACAGACTACAAAATTTAGATTACCCATTTTAATTCATGCTGATTTACTTTTACAACCAATGACAAATTTTTTCTCTCTTGTGCAGACTCTGTTCTCCATCCACCTATGATTTTCCCTGTCACTCCTGAGCTGCGTGGTATTTACTGTCTGTGCCACTCATTTGGTACTCAGTGCCTCCTGCCTCTGTCCTCTCTCTGTGTGAATCTGCTTCTTCTACCACATGAATCCCCATGGAAATCATGGGTGCGCTTTTACCTCTTTATTGCCTACATGAAGACCAGTAAGCCATAAGTTCTTGATTATATAGGCTGGATTCATGAGGGAAATTTTCCTTCTGATCATACACATCAACAATAACACACACAGCCAGATCATCAAACTGTCATTTTAGCACTTCCTTCCTTCATTACCTCCCACAACATCAATACTTTGTCAGCTCTGCTCTTCCCTGTTATTTCCAATATGCTTAATTTATAACTTGTCTTTATCTTTGTCAGAGAGTAACTTCAACATCCTTCTGGGAGTTGATCTGAAATTAGGGTATTTTCATTAGCAATCTTTTGAAGCTTTGAGTATTCTTCTCTAACAGCATTTGTGAGTAATTTTTCCTTAAATTCTATAATTGTGGGTTTTCAAAGCCTTTCTTGAAAGAAGAAAGAAAAAAAATGTGAGCCTACTTTTATTTTTTCAAAGATAGTACAAGAAAATTATGCTGATGTTGCAACTCATTTACATTTTAAAAGTGAATGTATCCTTTGTTTGAACTTTTACCCTCAAAACCCTCAGGGATGATAAAGAAAGACGGGTGCCACCTCTGAGCTGTGGTTCTGAAGTTCCTTTGTTATTTTCCAAAGAAATGTTTAAAGGTACTCTTGAAAAGGATTGAAGAGGCACCATTAGATTTAGCTCTTTGCAAATGCTAACCTTCCTTTTTGGCAACAAATACTGAAGCTTTCTATTCAGTCTCCCTCAACTGCCCAATATGGCATAATTTGAATGCTGTGGATGAAATCACATACAAGCAAAAATTAAAAACATATTAAACTTAGACAACAAGTCAAGTAACAAACATGAACTCTGTCAGGAAAGTAAGAATCTTCTATAATTACTACAGTACACAAAGAGAGAAGGTGGACAGACCACTGCACAGAACTTACCAACAGAGGAAGCATAAACTTACATTCATGAGGGGAGAAACTGATAGAAAGCAACAGATAAAAAGCAATCAATTCAACCAGCACAGCCGGATAGTACAGAAGCCCACACTGAGGCGGAGATGAAGACATGAGAATCGTCTAGAAGTGTATTATGCATACACTGCTCTCCAGATTCTCACCCTGCACTCGCATGGCCAGGCTTAGTGTGTACCCGGTTAATGGTTCCCTCCTACTTCAGCAAGAGATGAGGAATACTCTCTGTAGGGAAATTAAACAGAAATCTCTAGGCCTGGGGGAACACAAATAAAGAAGCAGAGGGCAGAGATGTAAAAGGAGAAATGATTCAACAAAATGGGCATAGCAAACAGTATTCTTCACCTCTTCACGCGCCTCATTCAGCATCTGGGAAAGAGAATCATCCACCCAGAGCAGCACAGAAAGCCATTTCCCAAGAGAATCCAGCCCACTCCAGAGTCGGAATAAGAAACTGCCATTTGGGAAGTTTCTGCCATTTGAAAAGCCACTTGGACACTTTATCGCCTTTAAGGGAAGAATCACTGGATCATTTTTTTTTATAAGCAAAAGTTTTCAATACATTTTGGGACTTCAAGTTTTCCAGAGAAATGAGAATTTTGGGATTCCTAGAATCGGAAGAGTCCTGCAATAGTAAACCGGTAACACAAGAAATATAGAGAAATATTATTATTATTATTACTATTACTATTACTATTATTGGTGGAACTGGACATTGAACTCAGGACCTTGCACTTGCCAGGCAGGCAGTGTCACCACTGAGCTACATTCCCAGCCACACAAGAAATACAGAAAGAAATGAGGACTATGGTCAAATGAAACACGAAATAATGAAAGAAATGAATGGGACTCACATTTCTGGAAGGATGGTAAAATGTCATTTGGTTTTAGCTGCTTTAGAGAACTATGTAAGTTTCCAATACAATTAAATATCATTCACCATATAAACTAGCAATTTTATTTCTATTTACCTAAGAACAACTGAAAACATATTCCCTGACATCTTTATATGAATATTCTTTGTAGTTTTATTAATAATCAAAATTTTCAGGTGGTTTACATCTCCATAAATAAAACTACAGGAAAATAAATTGTATGTAGCTTATATAATGCAATACTACTCAGGAATAAATCAAGAACAAGCTATCAAAATATTATCACTGAGGATAAACACGAAAGGTATCATGGTAAACAAAGTTATAACAAAACAAAGAAAATAGTATTTAGCTCCTTTTATATGCTATGTAAACACAGGTAAAACTTATCCTATGGCATTAGGAGTCAGAGAATGGTGTATGTTTATATGAGGGAGAGTAGGAAAAAACTGGAACCAACCTAGAGAGGCTATTTTAGCGGAATAAAAATGTCTTATATCTTGTTTAGAGTGGTTCTACCAAGATGCATAAATATGCTGAGATTTCAGTTTGTCAAAAGGTATGAGAAACTGAAGATGTTAATGAGTTCTAGAATGTATGATAGATATTGTGAAAGAGAAAATATTCAAAGGGAAATGTGTTGGAGGTGTGGGTAGTGAAGGTTAAAGAGAAAATGTGAAGGAAATAAAAAAAAAAAAAAAAAGGGAGCCGGGCATGGTGGCTCACGCCTGTAATCCCAGCACTCAGGAGGCAGAGACAGGAGGATTGCTGAGTTCGAGGCTTGCCTGGGCTACATAGTGAGCTCAGAGCGAGCCTGAACTACAAAGTGAGACCCTGACTCAAAAAAAAAAAAAAAAAGGAGGGGGGGGACAAAATTTATGTATTTAGTGGGTGGGAGGTTGTGGGGTGGGTAGGGGAATGGGAAAAAATGAGAATTAAGTTGTGTCAAATACTGGTACAAATTCCCAATATTGAATGTGATCCTGATATGATGTGTATATACAATGTACTTATAGAGATAAAAATTTTAAAAAATTAAAAAAAATATTGAGGGCCAGAGATTTAGCTCATTGGTTCTGGTGCCTGCCTAGCAAGCACGAGGTCCCTGCTTAGATCCCAGTAACCACATACAATGATACTGGGCGTGGTGACTCATTCCTACTGTCAGTCAGTACCACACACCGCAATGCCAGGCGTGGTTGCTCAAACCTGTAATCCTAGCACTCGGGAAGCAGAGGCAGAGTAAGACCCTTTCTCAAACCAAAAAAAAAAAAAAAAAAAGTAATGAAATCAAGATGGATGCATTTTAGTGAATACTAATGATGCCTCAGTCAAAAATTAACATAAAGAAAAGGGTGAGGGAGAAGAGAATATATAATGTCATAATAAAAAAAACAATAGATAATATTTGAAAGAGATACCATACAGAAATATATTTATGGAATACAGAGGGAAATATTACAAGAACTAAAACTTTGATAACTGCCTTAGATAAGTCATTTAGGTTACAACCATAATACTTTTTCTTTACTATTTTCTATATCCCTTTCTTTTGCAGTTTATTAGACCTTAAAATATGTTTCCTTTAATAAAATAAAACTACTTATAAAAGAAATGCAATTAACAGAGCAGAACAAATTTTAACATAAAAGCAACATACTGTTGCATTGAGAACATTGGGTATTAAGAGAATTTCACAAGAAACACTTGCAAACGTCAAAAGTTGATAATCTGCCCTCGGATGCTGCCCCTGTCATAGGGTGGATGTCAGGATGGAAAAAAAAAAAATAGATACGATCTCTTAATATTGCCAACAAAATTAGGAAGAAAGCTATGCTTAAAAGAAACCTGACCAGAATTTGTCATGTATTTTCTATGCTGTCCTTTTCTTCAGGATTGATCATATTTTTATCAAGATAAATATCAATAAAAAACTGACAGGCAAATATATGTATGTATATGAAATTCTTAACAAAGTGCATGATGCACATTCGGTGTTAAATGTCACGTTGTGTTTCTTACTAATGGGAGACAAGAGGTTGGGTCCATTAACTTCAGATACATGGCTGATGTATCCAAAGACTTACTTTGCTCCCAGGTTTATCACAGGTATCATAAAGTGGCACTAAGTAAATACTGCTCTTTGAAGGCATTACCTTAGCAGCTCATGGAAGTATTCTAAAGAAGGTGAGGAACATTTACTAAAATCCTTTTTGAAGTTTTATTTGGAAATCATTTCTAGTACAATATATATACGGATGTATTTATACATATGTATTTGTTATGAAAGTCTTCAGTGCTCGAAAATAATTGATGTTAAGTATAAGCAGAGAAAAGTAATTTGGTGCTATATATTTTAAACATTTAAGGTGCAGTTCAATGGGTCAAGTTTTTGATTTATAGGCAAACCTAAGCAATAAAGCTTAAAGCTATAAAACAATGACAAGGTTTTCATGTACCTTGTAAACTGATTTGGGAACCAACTCTGATTTCTAAAAGGGAACATTTCAAAAACTTTCAAAGTTATTTTCCAAAGCACCTACTTGGGAAAAAATTTGTGTAGATATTAAAGTTAAAAAGTTTTCATGGCTTCAAAGTTATACATTTTTCTGCCCCCATCCAATAGGTCTATATGGTGTATATTTAAAAATCGTTAAGCGGTAGGGGTCACCTTTACGCAAAGGTAAAAATCCTATGCGACAGTAGGGGTCAGAACGCTTCCTTTATCACACCATTTTTGAGATTTAGGACCATTAAAAATGGATTTCCGTGGATCCTACAAACTGATAAAACTGTGACAGTTTTTCAAAACCAGTTCAGTGGAGACAACCACGACAAAAGAAAGTGGGAGTTTTCCAGAAAAACTGAATAAAAAGCTCTAAAAGAAAGACCTAACAGCCATTAACAACAAAAGCGAATACTGTCTTTTCCAGCAGCTTCACAGATATGAGCACATCATTCAAAAAGTTTGCTGCTAAGACTTATTTCTAATTCACTTTCAGCTTGAAAGAGATGAGTCTATGTGCCACACTTTGGCTCCTAGGATGACTCCACATATCCACCTTTTCTGTTTAATGACCTCTCAAGCCTTTAAGTTCAGCTATGTTTGCCACAAACTACTAGATATCTAATCAAACAATCCTGAATTATGCCTGTCGGTTCAAATGTCCTGGCAGTTTCTTTCTCTCTTACACTCTCATTTGACCTGAACATCTGGATGAGGCCAGCATCATAGAAAAACAATGACAGCAGAGAACATGAAGTTTAGATTGAACACTTCCCAGTGACACAGTTGTCTATGCTTTTTATTCTCCTCATATTTTGCATTATTTTCCTAAACAGATGGGTGAACAAATAAGATCAGTAAGAAAATCAATGCACAGTCCACAGTACATTGCAGTTCCAGAATATACACGTTCCCCCCAGCTGCTTCTTGCCTTTTTAAAACCTGAAACTATAGCTAATACTAAATGTTCCTAGTAACAGTTCAACATAGTACTCACGTAACTCTCACAGTGAAATGTTAATTTCCATGATGAAATAAAATGAAAGCACTTTCAGGCTTATAAAAGTTCTATCATCAACTAGACAGTGTGAATCTAGGCAAGCAGTGTATGAGCTCATGAGAGTGGTGACATTGTAGAAATATTCTCAAGGATTCTAGGAGAAAAGAGTGCTCCCAAAGCTAAAACTAAGAAAACAATCTATTTACAAGAGCAATATAATAATGGCCATGCACATTTTAGTGTGATATTTTTTAACTTAAACATTCACTTGTATTTCTATCAACCCCCCACGGCTCACCTTTTGAAAAACTTCATATACTCCCTTTAGACTCACTTAGACTATCCTCTCTGCTCATCAGCCCCAACCCCGGTTCCTGCTGCACTGTATTCCGTCCTCATTTTTCTTCATTTCTCTTTTTCTTGAAAGTACATTGGTGTTGTGACCCATTTCTCCTCAGTGCACATGGGATTTCGAACTTCTTGGATATGCTCCATCATTCGAACGTACTTATCCAATGTGTATCTTCCTACTACAAATAAGTTCCTTATAAACTGATAATAGTTATTTCATGGTCTGCCATAAACAAAAGGAACTTGTTCATGAAGTTCTGTCTCTCATGTATGCAGTGTGTTCATCTCTGCATACTCACATGTTAAGTGAGACAAAGATAGTACAACATGAGCACGGTGTCCATGTGTGAACTATGGCCTAACTTTGGGACTGGTTGAGTTGGTACAATCCGAGATGTCTACCTGGTCGACAGAGAATCAGAGACTTGGGGAAGAAGGAGACTACAGGATCAGGAGAACTGGTTCTACTAGATCATATGCTGGATATGATAACTTGACCTATACAGTCCCGGGTGGTAGGTTGTTTATTTGACACTGGGCCAAACATCAAACTCAACAAATACCAGAACGACCTAAAAAAGTAGAAACTAGTAATAAGAAAATTGTTAGAAAAATAATAAGAGCATGAATTTTCGGGGGACAGGAACACTTGGTGAAGGAATTTAAGCCATAATGCAAAAGTTGTGTTTGCCAGAATAAAATTCAACTTAATGTTTAAAGTGTCCTTGGGTCTCAAGTAGTATAGTGACAGCTGTTAAAAACAGAGTCACCTGCCAGGATTAATGAGAAAAGACAAACCTTTGGAAAAAGAAGGAGCTGTTATGCAAAACAGGATAAAGACAGTTTCTTGAATCACAGACATTTCTGCATAATTCATACATCTTTTGTAAACTGGCAGATTACTATACACCATAAATTTGATGATATATTATTTCCCAGGATAGTTTTAGATTATTTCTTCAAATATACTTCCAAGTTTTAGAAAGGTTATAAAATCTAAGTGCAACTGAAAAAAAATAGTTGTTAAAACTTTCAGGATGTTATGTATGTTTGAAAAAACTGAAATGATTATGATGTGAACACAATACTACTAAGAGAACCATAAGAAGCCTAGCCTGACTGTCTGAGCTGGGACCTCTTCCCCAGCCTGGAGGGAATCTTACACAGAGATGTAACTCTTACGATTCAGACCTAGATGTCCCATCGAAGCCTCATGTGACCACAAGCAGGGCTTTGGGTGTGACTGGATTATGAGGTAGTATAGCTGGCTCGCTATTGGGAGGCAGAATCAGATCAGAGGTGTCAGGTCACTGGCACTATGACCTAGAAAGGTTTATTTCATTCCCTGGACCCTCCCTGTGCTACCTGCACCCAGGAAACCATTCTAGCATCAGCTTTCTGCCACCATGCCTCTTTGCTGTGCTGTTCCTTCTTCTGAGCCCCAAGACCACTGACTGGAACATGAGCCAAAATAAACCTCTAGTCTTTATTTGCAGATGTTGAACATTTTATTCCAGCAATGTCAGAAGTAACTAAGACACAGTCCTTGAAGAAGTAACTGGCTATCTTCAAGAATCACAAAGCAAACAATTCCAAGTGTCATCAAAACCCCTACAGAGCTCATGAGACTTTCTTCTTTCTATAGAAAATGAATTTATAATTTTAATATGTTCAAGAGCCCCCAAATATGAAAATGATAGATTTTTAAACTAACTTGTATTTGATATTTATGATATATTTACTTCCTCTTGAAAATGCTTTCCAAAGAATAGTACTACTACAAATTATTGTTCTAATTTATTAGGTCTACTTTTAATTGTTCCATTAAATTGGTAATTAATTATAGTTTTCCACAGATGAAACACGTATTAAATATTAAAGTAAAATCTCAATGCTGGGTATGGTGGCTCACACCTGTAATCCCAGCACTCAGGAGGCAGAGGCAGGAGGATTGCTGAGTTTTTCTCTATCTTTCCAAATACTAGGCATTTAATGGTTCATTAAGTCCCACATCACAATCAATACACACAAGCATGCACATTTTTTTTAAATTTACCAGATTTAGGAAGGTGAATGCATATTAGAAAGCAATTGGTTAAGAACAACAAAAAAGAGAAATAAGCATTTTCATAGGATTCAAATACAAACCAGTAATGTGGGAGAAATTGTGGGCCAGCTTCATCTATTAGATATTTAAAAATGGCATACAAGTAAGGCACTTGAACAATGGAAAACTTCAGTTACCTGTGTGTCCGTGGGAAGTATTCAGCTGAGAACCAATCATCTATGTTCATGATGTGGCTCACTAAAGACTGTGTCAACCAAAAGGTAAAGAGAGCAGTGAGCAAAATGGCTGGCCTGGACATAAGTGCAGCCAATGAGAAGATGAGATTGAAGTGACAAGGAAGCTTCATGCCAGGAAAGAGTCCTATCACATTAGAGTACTACAGTCAGAGAGGGGGATGAAGACAGAACAGACAAAAAAAAAGGAAGTTCAGAAAACAGTATAAAAAGAATGAAACAAGGGAACCCCAAAGTAGAATACCTATAGTAATTGTTAAGAATTCTAAAGGAAAAATGGCTACACAATAAAGGGGAGTTTTACTTAAAAACAGATTACAATGACAAATTCTTAAATTATCTTGGAGATGAGCTAAGAACCCAGTAATATTGTCTGCTGAGTTCAGATATAAAAAAAAAATAATATACCAAAGTTTTAGAGTGCTTTACAGGGCCTCTGGCAGCTTTGTGTTTTACCTCCAACTTCCTTCCCATCTACACCCTGCTGACTAATACACACCTCTTCCCATCCTCCCATTCCTGAAAATTTTTCCTCTTCTCTCTTTAAGTCTTTGTCTACATTGTTTCCTAGTCTTGAATCATTAGAAACACATCCTCTACTGTCCCCAGTTTAGTCAGTGACCTTTATGCCTTGTGGTGATCTCTACAGAAAGGTTAATTCCCTAACAAAGCCTATATTCAATTGGATTTCTGCATTATTTCTCCCAACACCTTTTAATCTGTCACTATAGTATTATATATTCCCACAACACTTTCCAGTATAATTGTATTATGTACCTGTATTTTTGTTAGTCATAAAGCTTTTTATAGTATATGTGGGGAGATGTTCTAATGCACCCATTTCCCACACTGGAATATAAATTTCTTTCTTTTTTTTTTTTTTTTTTTTGAGACAGGGTCTCGCTTTGTAGTTCAGGCTGGCTCTGAGCTCACTGTGTAACCTAGGCAAGCTTCAAACTCAGCAGTACTCCTGTCTCTGCCTCCCGAGTTCTGGGATTATAGGTATGAGCCACCTCACCTGGCACTGTGGCATGTGGTATTGATTGTTGATGGGTGTGAGTCTTCACGCCCAGCATTGTATTTGGTTACCGGGGATTGAACTGAGGGCCTTGTGCTTGCGAAGCAGGCACCAGAAACACTGAGCTAACCCTCCAGCTGGAATATAAATTTCTTGAAACAAGAAGCAATGTACATTGTTCTGACTTGGAATGTCCAGCATTTAGCACGGGCCTAACTGAACAGGAGATATCCAGAAGAATAATTTGCTGTTTCACTCACAAGGAAATGACTGAATACCAAAGGTAGAGAAATGACCATTTGACAAGATGGACACAAAAAACACACAAAAAAAATTTAGGGACGCTAAAGTTCAATGAACCTGTAATTTGTACAAACCTAAGAAATATTTAAAACAGGGATTTTAGATTGGCTAACTTTATATTTTTTAATTGAATTCTTTATTGGTACAATTTATATACAACCCACAATCACGTATAACATTGGAGAATTTGTACCAGTATATGACACAAGTTAATTCTCATTTTTACCCATATCCTACCCACTCACACCTACCCACCCCCTTTGTACATACTCTTTTATTTTCTTTCAGTATCATATTTATTCCTTCCCCTCATTATATTCCCACACCAAATTTCCTATGGAAATTTCCCACTCTATAAAAGCGTCATACTTTCTAGACCTCATTTGCATCTACAGGTGTTCATGTCAAAGAGAAGATCCGGAATTTGCCTATCTGTGATCTATTGATTTCACTTAGTATATCCTCCAGGTGTCTCCATTTGCACCTAAATGGATCGATCTTGTCATTCTTTATGGCAGAGTAATACTCCATTTTATATAAAAAAATTTCTTTATCCACTCTCCAGTTGATGGACATTTGGTTGTTTCCAAGACTGAGCTATCACCAACTGAGCGGCTATGAACAAGGGTGTACATCTGTCTTTCCTATGTGATTTTTAAAATTCTTTTGGGTATATTCTTAGCAGGGGGATAGGAGGGTCAAATGGGACCCCTAGTCCTAGTTTTCTGAGAAATCTCCACACGGATCTCCACAATGGTTGCACAATTCTGCAATCCCACCAACAGTGGAGAAGGGTTCCTTTCTCCCCACAGCCACGCCAGCATTTATTGTTGGTTGATTTTGTGATAGCGGCCATTCCTTGTGGAGTAACATGAAATCTCAGTGTTGTTTTCATTTGCATCTCTCGAATGAGCAGTGATGTTGAACATTTCTTCATATGTTTTTTGGCTGCTTTGACTTCTGCCTCTGAGAAGTGTCTGTTCATTTCAGATGCCCATTTCTGAATTGGGTCTTTAAACTTGAGGAGGCTGATCTGTTTGAGTTCTTTATATATTGTAGATAATAGTCCTTTGTCTGATAAACAGCTAGTAAAGATTTTTTCCCATGTTTTGGCAGTGTCAGTGACTTCTTTTGCTGTGCAGAAGCTGTTCAGTAGGATGAGATCCCATTTGTTGATTCTTTCTGCTAGTTCTTGTTATAGAGGTTTTATTCATAAAGTCTCTACCTAAGCCAATGTCTTCAAGAGTTTTACCTAGCCTGTTTTGCAGCAGGCTTATTGTTTCTGTTTTAATGTTTAAGTCTCATATCCATTATGAGTTTAGTTTTCTGCATGGAGAAAGAGACAGGTCTAGCTTTAGCTTTTGGCAGGTTAAAGCCCAGTTTTTCCAGCAACATTTGTTAAGGAGGCTGCCTTTCTTCCATTGGGAATGTTTGCCTCCTTTGTCAAAGATAAGATGGCTTAGTGTATCCGGAGTTGTTTCTGGGTCTTTTAATCTATTCCAACTGGTCCTCAGGTCTGTTACTTTGCCAGTACCATACAGGTTTTAATCACAGTGGCTTTATAGTAGAGTTTCAAATTGGGGCTTGTAATACCCTCTGCCATGTCATGGTTGCTTAGAATTCCTTTTGCTATTCTAGGTTTCTTGTGTTTTCAGATGAATTTTTGTATTATTTTGTCTAGCTCTGTGAAGTATAGTGTTGGAATTTCAATTGGAATTGCATTGAATCTGTATAGTAGTTGTGGGAATATAGCCATGTTGACGATGTTCCTCCCTACCCAGGAACAAGGGCTATCTTTCCACTCGCTGATCTTTTTTATCGCATTTTTCAGAGTCCTATAGTTTTCAGAGTAGAGGTCTTTCACTTCCTTTGTTAGGTTGAATCCTAGATATTTCATTTTTCTGGGTGCTACTGTGAAAGGGATTGACTCCCCAATTTCTCTTTCAGTGAGTCTGTTGTTTGTGTTGACAAAGGCTGTTGATTTTTGAGCATTGACCCTGTATCCAGCAACACTACCAAATTTGGTACTTAAGTCTAGCAGTCTTTTGGTTGAGTTTTTAGGATCCTCTAGATAGAGTATCATATCATCAGCAAATAATGACAGTTTAACTTCTTCCTTTCCTATCTTTATTCCTTTTATATCTTTGTCTTGCCTGATTGCTATGGCTAATGTTTCCAGTACTATATTGAACAAGAGTGGTGACAGCAGGCATCCTTCCTGACCTTAGTGTAAAAGGTTTCAGTTTTTCCCCATTGAGTATGATGCTGCTGTTGGTTTCTCATAAATAGCTTGTATTAAATTGAGATAAAGTCCATCGATTCCAATTTTCTGTAGGGTTTTGATCATAAATGGGTGTTGGATTTTGTCAAATGCTTTTTCTGTGTCTATTGAGATAATCATATGGTTTTTGTCCTTGAGTCTTTTAATACAGTGTATTACATTGATTGATTTACCTATGTTGAACCAGCCTTGCATCCGTGGGATAAATCTGACTTGATCAGGGTGTACGATTTTCTTGAAAACTCTGTATTCTCTTTGCCAGTATTTTATTGAGGATTTTTGCCTCAATGTTCCTTAGAGAGATTGGCCTGTAGTTTTCTTTTTTGGTGGGATCTTTCCCTGCCTTTGGAATCAAGGTGATGGTTGTTTCAAGGAGTGATTTGGGGAGTACTGCTTCCCTTTTGATTTCATTAAAGAGATTGAGAAGTACTGCTATTAACTCTTCTTTAAAAGTTTTGTAGTGGGCCGGAGGGTTAGCTCAGTGGTTCTGGCACCTGCCTCGTAAGCATAAGGACCTGAGTTCGATCCCCGGTTACCACATATAATGCTGGGCGTGGTGGCTCATGCCTGTAATCCCAGCACTCGGGAGGCAGAGACAGGAGGATTGCTGAGTTCGTGGTGGCTTGCCTGGGCACCATAGTGAGCTCAGGGCCAGCCTGA
>PVIC010006760.1:0-53221 GCA_004025085.1 Thryonomys swinderianus
GAATACAGAGTTATGGAAACAAAGCTAGTTACAGAGCCTAGGGAAGAGAACTTAAAGTAGAGAGGACCTCAAGCACAAACTTACTAATTTGGGGACTTACTATCTTCCTCTAGTCAGGACAGGCACATGGCTCTTTGGGAGTCAATAATCTCCCAGGCATCTTCGCCCAACAGTCTTGATCTTCTAATTTCTGGCCTGTCTTTATGAGTTTTTTCCCAATCTCTAACTCAGCAACAGTTTGCTAAATGCCTGTCACAGGCAAGACATTGCGCTGGGTCCCTTTCTTACCCAACTGTCACAGGACTGAGCTGAGAACCAGCCCCAGGAGCAGCTGGTCTGACTCCAAAGAGCTTTTGGCCTATACAGGTAGACTCAAGGCATTGCAGGATTGTGTGGATTGGACATGCAGATTGGAGAGCAGGGCCACAGGAGATCTGAGGATGCAGGTGGGCCTCTGTGGACCGCAGGCCCCTGGGCTCAGAAGAGAAATTTGTGCTGCTGTCCGTCTTTCTTCTGAAGGGAAATAGTCCTGCAGAATGCAGAGACCTCAGCAGGCTGAGTTGGAAAAGAAGGCTCAGCTGTTTTCTGTATTCCTCTGTCAGACACATCACCCTTTTTGTGGGGCTGGAGTCAAATGTCAGCACACAGAGTTGGCAGCTCTCTGCTAGGACACTTGGTCTGGAGCCCAGTTTCCAGCTCTGTTGCCACAGTGGTCCCTGACACTCTCTGGACTGATTTGATCTGGCTGAACTACAATGTCTGGAAAACTCCAGACCAATACTAGATCCTTTATGCAACTTCGAAGCATTTGCTTTGTTTTGGAATTGTTGGCTAGCAGAAAGGGACAGACCTGAGCCCTCCTTGTCTGCTCATAGGACCAGGCCCTGCCATGTATTGCAGGGTGACCTTGTGGGAATCCATCGTCACCCTGTGCCTCTTTGTCCTCATCTGTAAAACTGAGAAAATAACCCTGGAGAAGTAAGGGGTTGTTTTTATTTCTGTGATCATGGCCTCAGGGGGTATGGAGGGGATACAGATGTCTCCTGGTCCATCTGTGCAGGTGCCAGGCAGGGATCCTAACTCCTCCAGTACAGTGGGTATAATTAGGCAGGTCGGGCCCCTTGGGAGAATTCATTTCCCTTTGGATTGTTTATAATGTCCTCCATGATGTACACTGAGCTGGGGCCCAGTAAGGTTGGGGGCTGGAGGATGGGGAGAAATAAAACTCCTTAATATGACTTGCTTGAAAATGTTCACATGGAGACACATTGTACCAAGCTCAAACATGAAAATGCATTTTAAAAGGCTACCTAATGAAGCAAATGCAAAACAACTCGCGCTAGACAGAGTTGGCAACAGCGCAGTGCTGGGGGAGGGCAGAGACTTGCTCAGCAGGAGGGGGCTGTGGGGGAGCCAGCAGGATGGGTTGAGAAGGTTTAGGAAGTGTCTGGAATATAGTATTATATATAGTAATATAATAATATATATGTATATAATTAATATAATTATATATATATATATATACACACACACACACACATATACATACAGTACTATGATTTCAATCTAGATGTACCCTTAAAGCTTCATGCACTTAGAGGCAGGGTTTTTGGAAGGTAATTGGTTTGTGGAGGCTTTAGGTTGTTAGAGGGTGGGTTCCAGGTAAAAGAGGCGAGTCCCAGATGTACCTCCCTCCCTAACCCCTTGCTTCATTTTCTCTGCTTCTGGTCCCACATGAAGTGAACAGCTTTCTTCCATCAGGCTCCTCCTCCATGCTGTTCTTCCTTGGACTGAAACTTGAGCCAAAATAACCTCTCCTTCTTTAACTTGTGAGTGTTGAGTATTGTATCTCAGCAACAAGGAAAGTGATAAGACACATCAACCCCTATTTCCATCCAAGGTCCCCAGAACCTGGTGGAAATAACTCTGTTGTTGATACTAGTGGCTTCCTAAACTTCCTGGGCCTTTCTTTAATTTGGGTTCCAATGTCTTTTAAAGATTATATAAATGGACTTCAAAATTCATTGACATTAAATGAAAAATCCTGATTGTGTAGAAAATCTTCACATGGCTGGGCTTAGGATTTTTTTTTCTGAAAGAAGGAGCCTGAGTTTTTATCTGAGTCTGTAATGGGTTCAGAAACTATCAGACTAGATCTTGCTAGGGGGGTAGGAAAACAGTTGTTAAGATGGTTAGTGGTGTAGAAAGTCTTCATGGCTATTTTCTTTCCTGGGCAAGCCCAGTATCCCCTCAGTCAAGTAGCTGAGGTTATAAGGCTCAGTCCTTGGGGGCAGAGACTCACAGCAGCTCACATATGAGAGTGACTGGAAATGGTTCCTGCAGCACCTCACCCACCTTGTGACCACCGTCAGGGCACTAAAGCGCTGAAAAGTATACTGCCAAGTCTCCTTTGGGCCTGTCTTTCTTCACCAATCCCCTGACCCTACACAATGCCTGAGGCCTAGTGTAGACCTCACAATGGGCCCAATAGTCACAGTCCCCTTCTTTGTTTCTGCCTACATTGCTGGGATCTATGACTACTGAACCCCATTACTGTCCCATCCCTTTCTAGGTGGAGCTGTAGCTTTGGCCTGGCTTCCTGGGGCCCTGGAAGTGCAGTATCCTTCTTCAGGTATCCTATTGTCATGTCAGCCATTTGGAAATTGGCCTTGTCTTTGTCTACATGAAAAAAGATTGATGTATGTGTGTTAAAATATACATAGCATAAAACTTACTATCTCAACCATTTTAAGTGTGTGATTTAATGGCATTAGTTATATTCATGATATTGCACATTCATTACCACTGTCTATCTCTAAAATGTTTTTGTTACTCCAACAGGAACTCTGGACCCATTGAGCAATACTGTACCTCCTCAGTCCCAGCATCTCCCATCTGGTAGCTGCAGATCTACTTTATTTATCCATTCATTGGTTGAACATAGGTTATTTCCATCTTTTGGTGATTGTGAACAATGATGCACTAAAGAGTGGTGTGTAAGTATCTGCTTGGGTTCTTGATTTCATTTCCTTTGGGTACATGCTTAGGAACACAATTGCTTAATCAAATAGTAATTTTATGTTCGGTTTTGAGGAATCCTTAAGCTACTTTCCACAATAGCAACACTGTTTTATATTCTCCCCAGTAATGGATAGAAGTTCCAATTTGTCTACATTCTGGCCAATATTTTTTGTTGTAAAACACAGTGAACCCTTGACTCAGGAACTCAGTTTGTTTCTAAAGGCTGATTGTAACTCAAGTTGGCCAATCTCAGGGGCCTCTACATAGCCTTCAAAGTTTCTCTCCTATGTACAGGCAGATCTCAGGGTCCTTAGGGAGACACTGGCCCAGGATCTCTCAACTAACCCCACACAGGAAAGGATGTTGTCATGTTCCTTCCAGAACTCTTTAAGCCTTACATCTGTATCTAAGCCCATTTGGAAGCACAAGCAGCCAACATTTGGGTCATAACTCAAGACTTTGCTTTAAATTAAAATTAAAATCCTGGTCATAACCTACATTTAGGCCAGTTATAGCTCAAGGGTTCACTATAAGTTTCTTTACTAACAGCAGCTCTCCTGAGACAGTTCTAGTCTCCTTAGGACCTGATCCCCAGGGATCACCTTTGAAGTCTTGAATCTCCTTAGTGCAAGAGACACTGCAGTAGTACAGGAACATGGATGCTAAGAAACTACACTCAAACCTAGTGCGCCCTAGAATCTCCTGTGGGGTTAGTACAACAGATTGCTAAACCCACCCCTTAAATATTTAGATGGACACCTGCTATTTGCATTTCTCTTTTTCTTTTCATTTTTGTTTTGAGACAGGGTCTCACTTTGTAGTTCAGGCTGGCCCTGAGCTCACTATGTAGCCCAGGCAAGCCTCGAACTCAGCAATCCTCCTGCCTCTGCCTCCCGAGTGCTGGGATTACAGGCGTGAGCCACCACCGTGACCAGCACTGTGGGTATGTGGTAATGATTGCTGGTGGGTGTGAGTCACCATCCCCACCCAGCATTGTGGTATGTGGCTACTGGAGATCAAACTCCAGATCTTGCAATTGCTAGGCAGGCGCTGGAACCACTGAGCTAAATCTACAGCCTGCCATTTACATTTCTAATAACTTCCCAAGTGCTGCTGCTGGTGGTCAGGGGATCACTCAGGACCATACTTTTTTTTTTTTTTTTTTTTTGAGACAGGGTCTCACTTTGTAGTTCAGACTGGCCCTGAGCTCACTATGTATCCCAGGCAAGCCTTGAACTCAGCAATCCTCCTGCCTCTCCCTCCTGAATGTTGGGATTACAGGCGTGAGCCACCACACCTGGCACTGTGGTATGTGGTATTGATTGCTGGTGGGTGTGAGTCACCATGCCCAGCATTGTATGTGGTCACCAGGATTGAACTCAGGACCTTGCGCTTGCGAGGCAGGCACTGGAACCACTGAGCTAAATCTCCGGCCCTCAGGGCCATACTTTTAATGCCTCACTACCCCATATCCCTCTTGTACTGGGGATTAAATCCAGGTCCTTCTCACTGAGCAACCTCCTTATTTATTTATTTGCTTGCTTGCTTGCTTATTTATTTATTTATTTATTTATTTATTTATTTATTTATTTATTTATTTATTTAGAGACAGAATCTTGCTAAGTCACCCTATTAGTTACTTTCCTGTCCCTGGGACAAAATACCCAGCACTGACAACTTGAAGAGAATTTTATTCTAGTTCACAATTTCAGTGGATTCAGTCCATGATGGCTGGCTCAAAGGCAAAAATGCAAGGCAGCACAGCACAGTGGAAGAAAGTTGTTCACACCACGGCAGCCCGGAAGTAGAGATAGAAGGGAGGAGTCAAGGACAAGAAAACTCCCTTCCAAGTCACACCCCCAGTGAGGTGCTTCCAACAAGCCCTACTTCCTCCTAACAGCACTTTCAGCCAAGAATTCATCAGTGGATTAATCCACTGATAAGCAGAGTTTCCATGATCCAGTCATTGTCCAAAAGCCCCATCTCTGAATACACGAAGCTTGGGGTCTAGGTGTTAAACCTAAACCATGGCAATCACTAAATTGCCTGGGCTTGGTTCAAATCCGTGATCCTTTCTTACTCAGCCTTTTGGAGTGTTGGAATGACAACCATGGACCACCAAGCCCAACTAAAGCATCACTTCACTTGATCTTGGCCTGAAGGCTGAGAAGCAGCATCACTTATGTCTTACTTTAGGAGACTCCTGCTGTTTCTCTTCCTTCCACACTGCAACAGCAGCTGCTCAGGATGTTAGGTTGGGGGAGGGGAGGTGAAGAAGGCAGGGATTCCTTCTCTTCCTCAGGTCTCAAACTTCACCCTGTCTGTTATTCTCCCACTTTATCCAGAAAATGAGTGCTCATCCCTTCACAAACAAGTCAGGGCCTTTGCTGGGGCCAACAGTGTCATGAGAATTAAAGTCCCTATTTAGCCTTGAGTCAGCTTTGATCGACTTTCCTCTTGGAGCTGTTCTCAGGGAGGGACTGATATTTTATTCAGTGTGTTAAATGGCTGACAGGAGTTGAGTGTGGTGAAGGATTGCCCTGAAAATACCTCCCTAAGGCCTGGTGTGTGAGAAAAACAGCGAACGAGCCCAAAGCCAGTGTCCTTTTCCAGGCAGAGGGCCTTTCCCTGGAGCCCCTGAGCTGTCTATCAAGCTCTGTCCTAGGAATGCTAAGACTCCTCTCCCTGCTCCCCTCCCACAAGCTCTTTCCCTTGGCCTCTGGTTTAGGTAAAGTTCTAAGCATCTCGACTTCTGCTTGGCTGCTTCTTTCACATGGCAAATCACTTCTCTGATCTCAGCCTCCATTTCCCCATGAGTAAAAACTATAGACTCATAATAACAATGGCTGCCAAGCAGTGCTCCACAGAGCCCTGGATGGGGGGTGGCGTGAGGTATTCTTTGAGGCTACTATACTTGCTTCTATATAGACAGTTCATTTGGAAGACAAATTCTGCTCCTTAATAGTAGTTTGAGAATCATCAATCTAAATGAGCCGGAAGATTTTTCTTCCCCTAGTTTCATCTTCTATATTGCATCATTCTTTGACTTCCGTGTCTTTTCCATCTTCCAACCTCTGCCTTGAGTTTTAGGGCTCAGGAACCTGTGTTTCTCCCAAGACAGAGGTGGGGCTGGTTGGCCACTGTAAAACTGGCTGCCTATGCAGAGGGGTGTTTCTAGTCAGGTGAAGAGATCTGGCAGGAGAAGGAGGTTCAAATGGCCTTTGGAGTTCATCTGGGTGTGTGCAATTTTCAAGAGAAAAAAACCACCTGCACAGCAGTAAGCACCTGTGACAGTCTCTGTGACAGTCCTGTCTGGCGCACTCCTAGTGAACTCCCATGCCAGGGAGAGGGTGAGCACGGAGGCCAGCCATTCATGGGTGTGAGGTTGCCCTGTCATACCTGATGTTGGTGCAGGGCAGCCAGCAAGTATGGTGGGCAACCCTGGTTTACAGCTCATTGGAACAAAAGAGTGACGTTGATGGGCTGCTCCTCCAGGAGCCAGGAAGGGGGTAGGAAGACAGAAAAACATGCCAAAGTGGAGGAGCTGAGCCCATTTTCCTGGAGAGGAGTATTCAGCTGGTTCAGGTCATTAGTCAGAGGTGGGGGAGGCACTGCTTGTTGTGCTCAGCTATGCGAACCCTTATTCTGGGAAATGCAACATCCAGGCTTCAGGATTTACAGTGAGGGACAGCCAGTACTTTAAATCATCTTACAGATCCTGAAGCTGGGCTTTTGGGGCTGGAATGCATTGCAGAGCAGGAGTGTCTCAACTGATGCATCATAAATTGTGGCACTATGGCCACTCCAGACACCCTGAAACCATCCAAAAAGAAGGGGGATGGTAGCTGGGCAGCAGCATTTTCGTTATGAAGAGGGAGCCCCAGTGGGCTGGCTGAGGAAAATACTCCCCCTGGAGACCCTAAATGGAGCTCTGCTCTGGCACTCGGCTTTATAAATTTGGCCAAAAAATCTGACAATACAGTAGAAGAGGTTTAACAGCAGAGATGGGTTTAAATTCTTGCTCTGCCAAGTCGGAGCTGGACGATCTTGGGTAATGTGTTTTAAAACTTCCGAAGCTTTGTTATCTGTAACAATACTTGTAGATGTCTGTCGCAGAGCGCAACTGTGGGTGGCATGGTGAATGAAAAGATTACTCAGAGTCAGCCTCAGTTCGATCTTCGAGAGGGGAGTATTTCTGCACTGAGAGCACCAGCCATTAGAGGGACTCTGAAGACGAAAGAAGCCACCAAGTCCTTTCTGGCTTTTAGAGAGATATTTAGAAAACAGCGGATATGTAGAATATCAGTGTAAGACAAAAGCAGGAGAAAAAGCAGTTTGGGCCAGGTGTTGTCTCAAGGCTAAGTAGTTCTTGAGGAAAAGGGTTGGACATGGCCAGTCACAGGGTGCTTTACTAATCTAAACTTCTTGTGGTTTATTTGATTTTTACAGAGCCTGTGTGGTTTTTGCCCCACAGTTTAATTATCTATTCTCACAGAGCTTTTGTGCCAAAGTTTAGTCATTTGGTTTAATCATTCACTCCTGGCCAGGTCCCCCACCAATGTCACTTCCATTTATAAGCCAGTCTTCCTGTCTGCTTCAGTTTTATTTAGATGAAACATACTTAGTGAAAGTGCTCTAGCCTCCTCTCCCCTTTGCAACTTTAAGCAGGGTCTTAATCATTTTCTTTTTGTTGTTGATGGTTTAGAGTTGGTAAATTTTGTCTGCATGTAACCCAGTTTTAGTCAATGAAATATAAGTGGAAGAATTATGGAAAGGAATTTTTTTCTTTTGATGCCATAAAGTCCAGCTCTCTTCCTACTGTAAATGAAGTAATGGTCAGAGCTATGGCAGCCATGAGGTGATAAGCCCAAGAAAGAAAAGAAAACATAACAGATAATGAAAAAGAAAGATAGAAACTAGGGTCTTGATTTTGCTAAGCTGTTGATTCAGCCCTGGGATTGCCTATCTCTCTAAACTTCCTATCTGAAAACAGACTTTTTATTCCATAAGGCATTACCAGCTGGATATACTGTTACTTGCAGCCAAAGCATTCCTTCTTGAAATTTCATGGGGTTGTTGTAAGAATCAAATTCAATAATAATTATGCAAAATGTTCATACTTAGGATTTGGGGAATATGCTCATTTCTTCCCTGTTTTCTGCTTTTATCTCTTGTCCATTCTATCAGCCCCACAGACTGTGCTAAGAAACAAATAAGACATTCATTGGCCACAATAATTCTGGACAGCAATCCATGTTTCTGTGGCTCACAAATAGGAGGTACTGCTAGCTGGCTCAGCACAGGTGGTTTACTCTAGGGTTTTCTAGAAGCCTGTACCTTATACAGTTCAATGCATAAATTTTGTTGTATATGAATTATATTTCAATAAAGCTGTTAAGAAGAGAAAGGGTTCCAAATTAAGGAGAGGAGAGATGAACTGCTAGGGTGCAGCCATATTCCCCATGTCCTACTAGGCTACCAGGGCTCTACCATGTAGGGCCATTCAAAACCTAACTTATTCAGGTTTTCTTCATGTGAGGTCCTTGGAAAGAAAATCTTTATATTTTATTTATAATGGATTCTGTGGGGAAAATAAGATTTTGCTGGTAGCTGTGTAGCCTGTAGGAGACCAAGCCCACAGAAGCTCAGAGGGGCTGGGCTCTCTGAGGGGCAGCGGAGGCTTTTCAGAGACACCATGTGACAAGCTGGACATCCAGGAAAGGCTTCTCCTCTGCTGCACACCCACAGGGTCGGGTGGGAAGGAAGAGTACACGAGTGCCCTGAACCTGTGGGGAAATAGGAAATGAGTTGGGTTTAGGAGCTGGGTTGGGACATAGACAAAAGGGGCTGTGTCAGTCAGCTTCTCACTGCTGTGACAAAATACCTGTCACACGTTATTTAGAAGAGGAAAAGTTTATGTTTCCTCACAGTTTCAGAGTTTTTCAGGCCTGTGGTGGATAAAGCAAAAATACCATGGTGGAGGAAAGTGGCTCACCTTGTGGGTAGCCATGGAACAGAGAGAGAGAGGACAAGGGTCAAAAGAGGAGCCTGAAGAGGAGATCTAAGCCCTAGGGTTCCACCCTCAAGGCCTACCTACTTTTTCAGGCTGGGCCCCACTTCCTAAGAGCCCGGTTAGCGTTAACACATCAGCAGGTTAATCCATAGATCAAGTTCTGCCCTCATGATCTACTCACTTCCCTAAAACCTCTGAGCTGGTCTTTGGGGAGACATATAAAGTCCAAACCATGAAAATGACTTAATTGGAAAACAAGTGGGTTCCTAACTGCAGGGTTCTGTGTCCACAGAGCTCTTTCTTGACCCTGAAGTTGAGAGGGAGAGAAGCAAACTTGCTTTCACAGAAAACAGAACAGTGTGCAGCTCCCTTGGTACATAGGTACCTGGTCTGTGCTGAGCTGAGGTGTTTCCCCACCTACTCCCTTTGACTGTTGTAAGGACTCAAGGAAGACATCTCCCCAGAAAACTTCCCTTGACTCTCTCAGTTCTCCTGTGTATAGCTTGGCACCCTCTAGCTGAGCACTGATATGGGACTAAGGTATTCTCATTTTATTTTATTTTATTTTTTTTTGCAGTACGGGGGATTAAACTTGGGCTCTTGTGCGTGCGTTCAAGGTTGGCATGATAAGGTGTTCTCATTTTAGACTGTGTGCTTACGTCCTGACATGAGGCCTGGCCAGAGCAGGTGCTCTGCAGATGTGTGAGGAATCAAGGCAGGGGGAGGAGGAGGAGAAGGGACAGAGCAAAGGTGGAAGGGAAGGAAGATAGGAGGAAGGAAGCATTCTAGTGGGAGAAAGAGAAGAGCAAAGAGAGGGAAAGAGGTGAGGGTTCCACTTTCTGGGGAGGTGTTTACCCCATCTGCATTTAGCCCCGTTTCTGGGGCAGGCAGTGGCTGCCCCGAGCTGTGACAGACTGCTAGCGTGGCCTCAGTCCCTTCCCAGCACGATGATCTGCAGATGCGTTGAGCCTACAGGGCCAACCCCAGGAGGTCTGCGCAGTGGCCAGGGTGCCGATGGCCTTGGGCACATCTGTTCCAAAGGATGAAATGTTCCCTGGGTTTTGGTGGTCAGGGCAGGGGCGGAGACAGTGTATTTAGGGTCAAAATCTGTGAATAGAGCAGGAAGAAACAGGACTGGGCAGGGGGAGAAGTGAACCAGGAGGTATAGGCTCAGCCCACCCTGGGGGTCACCCAGTGTGTGCTGCCATGAAGGTCCTGACCCAGGGACCCTGAGGTAGCTGATGGCCAGAGGTTGAGTGCCCACCCCTCACCCCTGACCATCTGAGAAGGGTGACCTGGGTGGCACATCTCTATTCTTCAGAGCGTGAAGGGGAAGCTACAGCTCACTAAGCATTTACACCAAGCTGTACAATTATTGTCCTTTACAAGTGAGGGGGCAGCTCAACAGGGTAAAGTAATTCAGCCAAGGTCACACAGATGGGCCAGGGAATAGGGGAGCTGGACAACTAGACTGACCATCACTTTTAAACACCAACCTCAACTGGTGCTTGTCACATGGGGACTAGGCTGAATTTTTTTCATAGAGAGGTTTTTTTTTTTTTTTTTTGAGACATGGTCTCTCTTTGTAGTTCAGGCTGGCCCTGAGCTCACTATGTAACCCAGGCAAACCTCGAACTCAGCAATCCTCTTGTCTCTGCCTCCTGAGTGCTGGGATGACAGGCGTGAGCCACCATGCCCAGCACTGTGGTGTGTAGCTACTGGAGATCAAACTCCAGACCTTGCTCTTGCTAAGCAGGCGCTGGAACCACTGAGCCAAATCTCTGGCCCTAGCTACATGTAATTTTATAGTTTTACTGTCATTATATATATATATATATATATATATATATATATATATATATATATATATATATATATACACCAACACCAAATTGCAGGCGCAGGCCTCCAGTAGTGCTGTGGTGGAAGCGTCCTGTCTAATCTCCATTCCAGAGGGATGGAGTTTTGCTGGTCCCTGGCAGGCAGAAACTGATGGCAGAAATTGTCTTTTCTGCCCTCTGCAGGACAGAGGGGGCCGTGATAACGAGGGAGCCCTTTTTGCCTTTTTGATGCCTGCTTGCTTCTCATGGTCCCCAGTGGGACTGAGGAGGACTTGACTGGGCCCTTTCCTATCTCAGTCATCACTGATCCCAAAGAGGAAAGTGATAGATTCCTGGGCACAGCTCCTTCTCTAAACCCCATTCTGCTGTGGAGCTATTGCGTACAGTGAAGAAATATCCCACAGAGCACTTTAAAGATATCAAGGGGGATTGGATGCTGGGGCTTCAAGAAATTGCCCTGTTTGAAAATTGCTTGTATATTCATTCTTTTGCTGAAAGGGATGCTGGGGGTGGAGGCCAAAGCACTTGGTTTGTCAAGGGCTTCACAAAGGGAGTGAGTCAGGCTTGCTACGAAGCAGCCTTTTTTGCAGGGCTTACGATTGCTGTGCTGCAGCGGAATAACTGGAATGCTTCCAGGTATGACACTCTGGGTAAAGTTAGTTGGAATTCTTTTGTCCATCCATCCATCCATCCACCCATCCATCCATCCATCCATCCATCCATCCATCCATCCATCCATCCATCCACCCACCCACCCACCTATTAATTCATCTTTCCATCTATTCACCCACTCATCATATATTCTGTAAGTGCCAAGCAGTATCCTGGCATGGAGAAATTGGCAGTCAGTAAGCCTGTTGGTGCCCTAACTCTCATGGCAAGCAGAGGCTGGGCAGCCCCAGATCTCCTATTCTTAGTGAGAAGCAGAAACTAGAATCACTAGTTGTTGCAATAGAAGGCCAGAGAGTAAATATTCTAGGCCTGCAGGCTTTAAGGTCTTTATAGGAACTGAAGTAACCACATGGTGGCCTGAAAGTAACCACAGACAACATGAGTATTACAACCCAGGCAGGATTGTGTTCTAATAAACGTTTATTTATTAAACAGACCAGGTAGGGTGGACACTACAGAAGCACGGGTTTGAGAGGAACCCTGAGAGAACAGTGGTTTTCAACCTGGCTGCACGGTAAAATCACCTGGGAAGCTTTCAAACAATATCCACGTTTGGGTCCCAGCCAGAACAATGCATCAGATGTTCTGGGACTGGGACTGGGACCTGGGCAAGTTCCCACAGAGGTGGTGACATTCAGCCTGGGCTGATACCCAGTCTCCTTATCCAACTGCATTGGTTTTTCTCATGTCATTAGTAATGAACATATTTAGCATGGTATGGGAATTCAAGGGTATGATGCATTTTTAAGAGATCGTACTCCTTAAAATATTCTTCATAGTAGTTAATTGGGTGAACCAAAGCATCCTTATTTCTTCAGGCTCTACTATAAGAAAAGGCTCAGTACAGCCATACCCAGAGTTTTCATGACTAATAATTGCTCCTTGGCTTCCACTGAAACTAGGAATGCCTCCCAGGACCTTCCGCGTGGGGCTGCCTATGAAACAGAGCTGTGACCTCCCAATATTCCATCCCAACAGGGCACTGCTGAGGCTCTGCAGGCAGTGCAGGGCCAAAGCCGATGAAATGACCATGCCACACCAAGTCCTCCTTTCCTTACAACCCTGTTCCCTTGGGACCATTTGACATTCCAGGAAGCCCAAGCCAAGGCAGCATAAATGGGATGTCCACTCTCACAGTCAGAAGGAGCAGGAGATTCCTGCAAGAAGGCAAGATGCCAAGAGATCCTGCTTCCTGACTCCCCCCACCCTCTGTCTGCCCCAGAGCTGTCCCGCAGAGCTGACCTCTTGCCCCCTTCTCCTGACAAGACGATTTCCCAGCTTAAAATGTAGGCAGCCTCATCTACAAACTCACACGGAGATGTGGGGTGGAGGCACCTTGAGGTCTGGGAGCAGAGTTTTGAGTGAGCTTCTGTCCTATTTGGGCTACAGAGTAAAGGTTGATCACAAATGCAGCCATCAGAGAGAAACACAAACAGCCCATTTACCAGCTGTTTGACTTGGGGCATTTAACCCCTGAGACTTCCTCTCTCCATTAATAGGACAGGGTGATAGTAATGCTTTACTTATGAGAGTGTTGGAAGGATTACAAGAACTTATGCATGTAAAATGTTTAGCATTGTTGCTGGCACTGAGCCAATGCTAATATACAATAACTATTCTGGGTACTGTATTTTTATTTCATCTGGGTGTTAAATCTGCTCCTGTACTTTCCATAGAGTTCTGTCATATGTTTAGCAAAGGGAGAGGCATGAAGCCAACCAGGAGCTGGAGGAGACTGGGCACAGGGAGGCATGCAGAAAGGCCCCAAGGAGAGGAGGGTCAGGTTTGGATGAGATGCGGCTCTGAAAGCCCACTCATATGTCATGATCTCTGTCTGTCCACACTCTGTCACTGGGACCTCTCCCTCTTCCCCAGCTCCTGAACTGCCATTGCGCTGTGGTCACATTGTGTCCTGGTCATTTGGGAAGTCAACATAAAGGGCAGGCCCTTTATGTTGGCGGCTCCCAGGGGCCTAGCACCCTGCAGGGTGCACCAACCCTAGGCACAGCCAGTCAGGCTAAAAAAAAGGGCAACCCTTTTTTTTTTTTTTTGAGACAGGGTCTCACTTTATAGTTCAGACTGGCCCTGAGGTCACTATGTGGCCCAGGCAAGGCTCAAACTCTCAGCAATTCTCCTGTCTCTGCCTCCTGAGTGCTGGGATTACAGGCGTGAGCCACCACGCCTGGCAAGGGCAATTTTTTTTTTTAGACAGGCTCTCCCTGGACTGGTCTCAAACTCACCATGAAGCTCAGGGTTGAACTCATCATGGTGATTCTTCTGCCTCAGCAGCGCCAGTGCTGGGACCACAGCTATGCATTACTACACCCGAGTTAAGAGGGGGTTGTCTGATGAACATGAAGCAGGAGCTGGAGGGAACCATGACGGGGGGCACAAGCAATGGGAAACAGAAGGAGACTGGCCCAGCTGGGCCTTGTAGACAGGGCCTTCCCAGGGCCCCTGGGGTCTGTGCTCCTGTGTCTAACTCAGGAGGAGAGGGCCTGGCCCCGAGCTGGGACAGAAGGCCTCCCCTGCCTGTCCCTGTCATGTCCTTCTGCATGCTTTGAGTCACACAGCTCCTGCCCCAGCTTGCTTCATCCCCTGGTTCACTGCTTAGGTTCTGCCCAAGGCGTGTGAGCCCAGACTGTTCTCCCTGACAGCCCCGGGCAGCTGGCCAATGGCAGAGGCACAGAAGAGGAAGAACAGGCCGGCGAGCTGCGAAGGGAACTGACTTCAGGTGCATCTCCTCAGGCCCCGGGTGATGGCAGCTGCAGTGTGCACAGCTATTGTGACCCACATGCTGATGGTCCCCATGGGACATGTGCCTCCCCTGGGCTCCTCAAGCCAGGTTTCCTGCCCTTTCCCTTTCTTAGAGTGCAGAGCTTTTCTTGGGTCAGGAAAAGCTGTCTCTCACCGGTGTTCATGCATCCAACATGCCCAGTCTCACCGAGCTCATCAGGATTAAGGGGCAGAATCCAGGCCTCATCCCCCTCCCCCCCCCCAGCCCACTGGGATCAGGGTACAGTGGGAATGCAGAAGAAGCTGCTTTCCTTCAGGGACTGAACCCAGTGGGTGGGGGAGGAAGGTGTCTCCAAGCTTGGAGCTTTGTCCCCTGTGCTCCAGGGCTACCTCCAGAGCCTCCTGTCTCCCCATCTCAGTCTCCTTGGCTGAGAGGCTGCAGACTTATCTGGATGTAGAGTGTATGGGGATCTGGCTGTTTTTAGCTCTGTGGGATAACTCACATCAGGGGTTGGAATCTCTCTCCTCCGCAAGCATCTGCTGGCAAGCTGCAAGGAGATCCTCATGCAAGCAGACAGGGCCCCTTTCTGCAGCTGTTTTGAGTGTGACAGGGCCTCTGGGTTACTTCCACTCCCAGAGGCACTTATGCAGCCTTGCCTGAATCAGAGAGAAGAATTCCGGGGCCTGTCTTCCCGCCACTCCCTCCTTCTCTGGCTGACTCAGGCACGGCCTCCGGGCCCATCCACGCTGAGTGGCGCCTGCCCACATATGTCTTGGTCATCTCTTGCTTCATGCTTTCTGAGTCAGGTGGTCTCCTCTGTTGCCACCTCTGACCCCACCCCCCATCTTATTAGGTCAGCCACCACTTTTGTGATGTGTCCTGGAGCTCCAGAAGCGAACCCGGACTTCCCTGCCTTCTGGAAGCTGACTACCTGGGTGGGACAGGAGGCACAGGGATGAACACAAGGCTCCAGTGCTAACAGGGCCCGCCAAGCTCACAGAAGGAAACCCTCCTCTCCTGGGGGTAGTAACTAGCAGAGCTGGAAATCAGTCACCAAGGGTTTTGGCCTGGACTAGCCAAATACTGAGTGTGGATACTTGGGAGAAGAATGATTTTATAGTGTATAATGAAAAATGTTCCCTTTGCAGGGTGACAGGGCATGCCCTGCAGCATGGCAAGATCCCTGGTGGGAAGAGTGACAGCATATTTGGTCCTCTGCTCCCACTTGTACTAGTAGCCACATCAGGCACCTCCAGGCCACTCCAAGGACACCTTTCCTGTCCTTATTCTAGGCATGAGCCATCCAGTTCCAGGCCGAGGTGGCACAGAGAGTAGAGGGCTCCATGCCTGGGGGGCAGGAGTCTGGCTGGCAGGGGAAAGGGCGAAGCCAAATGAATTCCCAGTAGGGGGCGGAAGCGTGAAGATGTTACTGCATTCAGAAGAATATGCACAGTTGGGCCTGGCAGGAGCTGGAGAGAGAAGGGGCAGAAAGCGGTCCTCAGGGGTAGGCGAAGCCACATCCCCTCTACAGAGGTCACAGTTTCCCCCTCTGGGTCTCTGCACATCACAGACTATGACTCCCTCTGGAGCAGGACTTGAGGCAAGCGAGGTATGCGGGGTGCAGGACAACCTCAGTACCCTCTTTGCTTCACCCTACACCCAGCGTGGCTCAGGAGGGGGACACTTCTTATTTATCCTTGTGTTCCCAGGGCCTGCAACAGTGCCCAACTGGAGTAGAACGTCAAGAAATATGTCATGAACAAACGAATGAGCTAGTGAACAAATGCTTTCTCCGCTCAGAACAGGTTCACTCCCTCTCAGCCCGGGAGGATTAGCCATCCCTTCTGACTGTCCTCACCTCTCCCCGCGGCCCCTCTAGGCATCCTGCCCCAACACCTCAGCTCAGATGTTGTACACACTTCCTGTTCTCTAGCCAGGTTGGAAAAGATGTAGGCAGAATAGGTGCCCTGGAAGAGAAGGGCATCGGTGAGAGGGCATCCTGCCCTTGAGCGGGAAAGACTGGCCTCTGGGGCTGCCAATGCTGAGGTTAAGGCCTCTCTTCCATCCTGCTCTTTATGGGGCTGGACTCAAAGAAGGTTCTTGGAGCGGATGTCTCCGAACTGCCTCTCGCAGGCCCTCCCCGTGTGCCTAGCCAGGTCTCCTTGCTCAGACCCTTTGGATGGCTCAGGGGCTGGTCAGGCCTCATGCGATTCCAGAGGCTCAGGAGCACTTGAGCCCACAGCCTCTTCCTAGGGGGCCTCCTCTCTCCCTCTGAGGCCCCTCCCCAGGAATGGAGCGCAGGGGTTGTGGCTAAGAAACAATTAACCATGAGCTTTCCTGGCTGTTGGAGAACGAGGTGATTAAAGAGCCCACTCAGGAGGGCTGAGACACTCATGTTTTGTTCAGTAGAGGATTTATTTCAATCAGGAAGTTACCCTTGCTGTTCAAAGAAGCAGCCCCCTTCCATGCTCATCCGAGGGCACCATGTGAGCCATACAATCACGAAGTGCCCAGGAAGGAGGCGGCTGCCCTGGCATCCTGCAGACTGTCTGAGAGCAGCGGTCTCCACGGGGATATGGTTGCCAAAGAGGCCGTGCTCAGCTGGACTTTAAGCAACAGCAGACAGAGGATGAGATAGTTTGCAAAGAGCACCTGAGAGTGGAGTCAATGCCAAACCACAAATCTCCTGGGCAGTGAAGATAGCTCTGGGGCCCCAGAGGAGGGCCAACGTCTGAAACATAAAGAATGGATTCAAGTTCAAGCAGGGAAAGAACCAGGGTCTTCTCTTAGCCAATCCTAACCACAGTTTTCTTCCTAAGGTAGCTGTTTGGTTGTTAATTACACCCAAGTTTTGGTGCAGTGCAGGGTACGGGAGAGGATGCCTTCCAATTAGTAGCTGTCCGCCCTCAGGTAAATTATTTCACCTTGCTAGACCTTTGTTTCCTCATCTGTGAAATGAAGATGTTAGTGTGCCTATCCCTTCAGTTTGTGATAATTAAACAAACCCTTAGAAAAGTATCTGGGACAAAGTAGATACTATGTAACTACTGGCCAATAATGACCATCAAAACTGTATTGCAGGGCGGAGATTTAACTCAGTGATTCCAGAGCCTGCCTAGCAAGTGCAAGGTCCTAAGTTGGATCCCTGGTAACCATATACACTACTGGGCATGGTGACTCACGCCCACCAACGAGCAGTACCACATAACACTGTGGTGTGGTGGCTCACACCTGTAATCTCAGCACTTGGGAGGCAGAGGCAGGAGGACTGCTGAGTTCGAGGCTTGCCTGGGCTACATAGTGAGCTCAGGGCCAGCCTGAACTACAAAGCGAGACCCTGCCTCAAACAAAACAAAACAAAACAACAACAAAACTGTATTGCAATCTCATTCTGCATTGCAGAGTGCTCAGTCATGCAAAATGCCAATTCTTTGTCCCCTTGGTGAAGTCTACCTTCAATGTCTGATGAAAGCCTGGGCCAGGCAGGATGCACCTGACTTTGAGAATTGTGCTTCTGGGCCCCAGAAGGGCCATAGCGACCTTGAGCCTTTCGTCCTTGCTACTCCTTGACTTCTTCCTAACTGGGTCCTGGGAGGCACTGCTGCTGGTGGTTTTCCAGGATCTGTTTGCACATGCCCTCCTCTTCCTTCCTCTGCAGCTCTCTAGCTCAGTATCTGACACAGAGCACATGATCTAGATACGCTTTGGAACTCAGCAACCTGCTCTGTCTCTGTCAGGGGAGAGCAGTGCCATCCTACAGCTGGCACTAAGAGGAGGCGAGTTGAAACTGTGTAATGACCAACCTCGGTGTGAAGTGCTCTTCGTCGCCCCCCTGGCTGTGGGCAGCCACTTAAGCAGGGTTTCCTCCCTCTCACTCTCCCACTGGCCTGAGAGTTCTCTACCTAGACAGCTGGTTAATTTAAGGCAGTGCCGCTGAGATTGGCTCAGTGGGACTGAGGAGGGCAGCTTTGCGAGCGAACAGCTGTGCGGCCCACGAGTGAGAGGAAGCTGTACTCACTGGCAGCAGAGGAGGTGGGAACGTGGCGTGTGTTTTGCTTTAAGAGCAAAACAGGCATCCTGAGGTTTTAGTCACTTTCTCTGCTACATCAGATTGTGACCTGCTTTTCTAAAGTAGATTGGGAGTTCTTAGGGGACAGAAATGATTTTTCTTCTTGAGCTGTGGGTACCTGGAGAGGTGGGGCGGGGAGTTAGGATCCGTCAAGCCAGGAGCTTATCCAGTGTTACAGTTGGGCCTGGACACTGCTCCCGAAGCCTCATTCTGGCAGAGGTGGTTGAGTCTGGAGTGAGATGCTGGGATTAGGGCATACGGTCACTAAACCGCTACACCTAAGTGTTTTGGCACTGCCCTAATCCCGGGAGTCTGGATGGGATAAAGCAGTGGAAAGACATGGTAAAGCTCCCTTGATGCCTTTGCTACTTTATCCCAACCATGTTGTCTGTCCTTTGCGATGCCTGTCTGCCATCCCTGCCTTGGAGAGAGAGCTGACTGGACTGAAACCTCTATGGACTATAAGCCAAATAAACTCCTTCCCCTCCACCTCGGGTAACTAACACATACAGTATTTTGTTTATCACTTCCAATAATCTATAGGGTCAGTATTATTCATAGAAACTAAGGCTCAAGAGGATGTTCTGGAGCCAGAATATAGAATATAGCAGAAGTTGAAGTACAGAACCCTCACAACACAGCTGTTTAAACAATGCTGAGGATTGGGCCAGAGGTTTAGCTCAGTGGTTCTGGTGCCTGTCTAGCAAGTGCAAGGTCCCTGGTTCAATCCCAGTAACCACATACAACAATACCGGGCATTGTGGCTCATGCCTGTCATCCCAGCACTCGGGAGGCAGAGGCAGGAGGATTGCTGAGTTTGAGGCTTGCCTGGGCTACACAGTGAGCTCAGGGCCAACCTGAACTACAAACCAAGACCTTGTCTAAAAAAACAAACCAAACCAAAACAACAACAACAAAATAATGTTGAAGGTGCTCCGCTATGTGGTACTGCAGCTTCAGTGGGAAGCTGTGCTCATCACTCTGGGAATAAGGAACCTGCTTTCTAAGCTGTTCCAGGTCCCAGAACTGGAATTAGCAGACTTTCGGTGAAGAACTCCATATTATCCTAGTCTATGCATAGAGTATAGTCTCTGTACTTTTCAACTCTTGTTCTGCTAGGACAGCAGCCTTGTGTCTTATGTAATGAATGGGCATGTGGGGTTGTACTTAGACTTTACTCCCAAACACAGGCTAGATTTGGTTCAAAGACTAATTTGGAGGGTTTTTTGTTGTTGTTATTGTTTTTAAGTTAGGGTCTCACCATGTCGGAACTCACTGTGTAGCTTAGTTTGGCCTCGAACTCATGGTGATCTTTCTGCCTCAGTCTCCTGAATGTCACGATTACAGGCATGAGCCACCATGCTTGCTAAGACTAATTTTGTTCACCACTTAGCCTACAGTGGTGATTCTTGGAGTGTAGTTTCAGGGAGTCAGAGGCATTGGGATCATTTGGAAATTTGTGAGAAATGCAATTTTTTTTTTTTTTTTTTGAGTCCGGGTCTGGCTTTGTAGCCCAGGCAAGCCTTGAACTCAGCAATCCTCCTGCCTCTGCCACCCAAGTGCTGGGATTACAGGCGTGAGCCACCACGCCCAGCATTATATGTGGTAACGGGGGATCGAACTCAGGTCCTTACAGCTTGCGAGGCAGGCGCCGGAACCACTGAGCCAACCCTCCGGCCCCCTTTTTTCCTTTTTTAAAAGAGTTTTGTGGATCACGTTCCTGACTTTGAAAATTTTAGGGCTGTACCTGCAGCCCTCAGTAATCTGTATTTTAGCAGGTCCTCCTGATAGGTTTGTGCATAGGTTTGTGAAGTGTAAGGACCTCTGTTCTAATGCCCTGTCTCTCGGCCCTGGCTTGAGCTCCCAGACCAGGCTCGGAAAGCTCTCAGTGGTGTCCCAGGTCTTCTGAGCTCTGCGCGGAAGCCAGGCATTCACACTTTGCAAGTCCCCAGATATCTCTGGTGCGGAGCCAGTAGGACCGGGAAGCAGAGCCCAGAGTGCTGTAGCCGGAAGGTTAGAGCCGGCTTCCCACCAATTGTCTCCCTGCACTCCTTGGTCCCTGAATAGTGGCCTCTCTCTTTTTCCCTATCTCCCGAACTCCCAGCACCCTGCTTTCTTCCTAGGGCCTCTCCAAGGCTTCCGGATGAGAAAAGAGGTCAGTTCAAGTCTGTCAAACGGATCCATCTCTGGTAAGAGTGGGGCAAGAAGGAAAACGAGTTCACAGTATCACAAGGGTGTGGGATGGACAGAAAGCAGCAGTGAGGGGAGAGGGTTGACCAGGCAGCTGGCGGGCTTGCTCTTGGAAGCATCTACTCAGTGGCCTGTCTTCAATGTTCAGTGAAGGCCAGGGCTGCTCCCACCTTCTCCCAGCTCCATGCAGCACCTGGCTGCTGGGAATCTTGGCCAGTGAAGGTGAACAGACATCCAGAGGGGAAGCAATGCTACAAGGTAACAGCCTGCTGGGCTCCCGGAGCCATTCTTTGTATGGGCGACCCCGATGCCCCTACCATACACCTGGCAGGATTCTAATTACTGAGTTCCCCTAGAAATCCTGTGGTGTGGGATTTTTATTACCCCCCCCATTTTACATATAGGACTGAGATTTTTGGAGGTTAGAGGACCTGCAACAAGGTTACACAGGTAGTGAACAGCAGGCCAGGAGTCAGCTCAGAAATCTGGCCCCCAGAACTTAGCTACTAGCCACTGTACACTGGCCCCTGCACCAGCTGCCATTGTGGGATTATTCCCATTTCACAGGTGAGAAAGCTGAAGCAGTGAACCTTGCTCAGTGTCACAAGCCAGGAGCTGGTGGAGACAGAATTTAAATCCAACCTTCTCTAGCAACAAACCCCTTGGATTTGCCAGTTTGCCCCGCAGCTCAGTCTGGGCTCCACTTTCTTTCCCCTGTATTTCTCTGCCCAGCATATTCTGGGTGGGCATGTGTGGGGCTGACTCACCGGGCAGCAGGGGAGGCCCCTCTCCTTGGTTTCTATTCAGAGCCACCTTGGGCTGGTGCTGGAGCAGCTGCCAGACCCGGCTGACACATCCTCCCCTGATGAAATTGCTGGGCATGTGGGGAGCCCTGGGGAGGGGGTCAGGGGCCCATGACACCACCTCCTCAGATGCATCTCAGACTCGAAGGAATGATGGGTCTTCCTGCTTCATCCGATTCAATTACAGTCTCTCTCCCCGGGGGGAGTTGACTGGACCTAAAATCTAGCAACATTTCCGAGTGAGAGTTTGCTGGAACTAAAATTCCAGGTGCTAAACTCTGATGTCTCTGCTCCCATCTGGGGCTTCAGAATGGCAAGAAGCTGTTGTGCCAGGCTTGCCTTTAGGCAGCGAGGGCTGATCCTAGTTTTCCCATCTCACAGGTTCATCGAGGGAGGATGACAGCGGCTCCTAGTTAGCTCATCCTCTTCCCCCTTAGGCCGACAGTGTTCCCCAGATGCTCTTGAAGGGTGGTCACTGGCAGCAGTTGTTAACTGTCCCTATCAGCTGTCTTCCGCCCTGAAAATTTGGAAGCAGTAGGTTGGGACCAGGTCCCAGGGATCTGGCTGAGTCCCACAATGAGGGAAGATGGGAAGTGCTGACACCAAGACCCCACTGTGCACCAGGGTTCTCTCTGCTTTGGGTGGAGATGCTGACTAACTGTTTTAGTTATGCCCAAAATTGTAAGAGTTGACTGTGAACACAGATGAAACTTGTGGACTTGGGTGCCCAGGTAGCCATATTTCTGTCCGATCTGACCTGGGAAATCACAGTGGGGTGAGTAGGAGTGTGGGTGGCCTCCACCATGTGCTCATTAGAGACCTTGAAAGACCCCTCAGATGAGTAACTTATGCCCACTTTCACTAAACACACCAACATTAACACATTCCCTATTTGCAAAAGGTCCCTCACCCCTTGTTTCTGGTCTGTGTAGAAAAAGCCAAAAGACGCGGGATGAAGGAATTTGTTTCAAGCTGTGGTTGTTTCATCACATGTCCTTAAATTCTCTGGCAGTCTCTTTTCAAGAGGGGTAGCCTAATTGGCCTCATCTTGAGTGTGGCTGGACGAAGTGACACCCTTCTAGTGCACTCGAGAGAGTAGGGACAACAGTATGTGGCTTCTAATGCTGGACCATGGAGCCATCGTGGCTTAGGGCCACCACGTTGGGAGGACACTCAAGCAGTGCGCTGGGGAGACACTGGCGAACTCTCCCACCGGCCAGACCAAGCCTCCTGCCAACATACGCCAGAAACTGAGGCCTTTTTCAAGAGCCACATGAGTGCACCACGTTGGAAGCAGGTCCATCAGCTCCAGCCCAGCCTTCAGATGATTACAGCCCGCGTTCTCAGTTTTTCCACAGTCTTGCTGAAGACTCTAAACCAGAGCTGCCCAGCCAGGCGGCCTCTGATTTTCTTATTCACGAAGTTGTGAAATAATAACTGTTTGTTGGCTTATTAAGTTGTGGGTCATTTAAAAATGAACCAACAGCTGGGTGTGGTGGCTCATGCCTGTAATCCCAGCACTCGGGAGGCAGAGACAGGAGGATTGCTGAGTTCGAGGCTTGCCTGGGCACCATAGTGAGCTCAGGGCCAGCCTGAACTACAAAGCGAGACCCTGTCTCAAAAAAACAACAACAACAAAAACAAACCAAAAATGAACCAACAGATGACTAATACCACAAGGCAAGGGCAGCAGCCCTCAGCTCTGAGCTGAGAAGGTGGGTGAGAGAATCAAGGCAAATCAGACTAAAGGCTGTAGCCCCTTCAGCAGACAAGGGACTGGCATTTGTCAGGATGAAGAACAGCACTTCTGTGAGAGCCCATTTTTTTTTTTTGAGACAGGGTCTCACTTTGTAGTTCAGGCTGGCTCTGAGCTCACTATGGTGCCCAGGCAAGCCTCGAACTCAGCAATCCTCCTGTCTCTGCCTCCCGAGTGTTGGGATTACAGGCGTGAGCCACCACGCCCGGTGAGAGCCCATTTTTTTGTGGTTAATATGTGACCTCTATTGTGCATGTCAGGAAAATGGGTTCAGCAACACCAATTCACTTGATCCATGCTGCCGAACTGCTCGGTGGCACATGCAGAATCTGAATGCAGTCTGTCTGTCCTGGTCCCTGTGTTCCTGCTCTTCCATGTGTGCTTGATGACCCTGGTGGCCAGTGGCAGCCCCTTCCCTTCCGAGGTCTCTGGAACCCAAGCAGGCCCCAGTCCCTAGCAGTAAGCAGGCAGAACCTGGTGATGTGTGGTGTGTGAACATTGTCTCATAGCCTGACCCCATGTGGTTCCCGTGAGGGCAGCTGTCTGCTAAAGATCTGGTGAACCAAGGATGCAGATGTGCCAGCCAGGCTTTGGCAACCTCCGTGCAAGCTTTCATTGTCTTCCAGCACCGTCGCCTCTGATGCCCACACAGACACACACCCAGGCATTTTTACAATCATGCCATCATTGCCCTGTCCTCGACCTCATGCCTGCTTTCCTTCTGCCTGGCTCCTCCTCCTCTCCCATGACACTGCCAAGAGCCCAACACTTAGCCAAGATGCACGTGCCCGTCACTGTCCTGTTACCTGGGGTCCCAGATGTGAGGCTCTCACCACTCAAGGGCCTGATGGGGAAGCAGCGGCTCTGGGGTGACACTCCCGGGGCTCAGGAGTGCAGAGCTGGAGGGGAGGATCAAGGGCAGTCTTGGGAAGCTGGCTGCTGACAGGCTGCCTGAAGTCCCTGTTCTCCTGGGCCTGGGGTGCCCGTCTGGGCCTCTGAGGCCCTTCTTCCACACCTCCTTCTGCAGACCAGGCCGGAGCCCACGTGGGAACCATTCTGCCATGTCTCTCTCACCTGCAGCTGCTGCCGAGGCCAGGACTCCCAGGCCAACCTCGAAGCCTCCCCAAAGCGCACGTGCAGTGCCTCAGCTACAGCTTCCCTAACTCCTTACTAGAAGACTTGTGAGTGTCCACCAGAGAGGAGGGCTTCCTGCAGCCTCTACTCCACCCCTTCTTCCTGAGGAGAGCTTGTGCTCCTTGGTGCCCCTCGCAAGGACCCTGGGCCCTTACATACTCTTCTCCCTAATGCCGAACCCCTTCTACAAGCACCCCTGCTCCCTCCATCTGCCTCCCACACCAGAAGTGGAAGACAGGCGGCTTGGAGGGGTCACCGAACAGCCCGAGAGGAGGTGCAGGGGAAGCAGCAGGGACCGCCCCAGGGTGGACAGATGGAGGAGGCGTCCACCTCTCTCTGTTCCTGAATGGCCACAGGAGGAATGAAGCCCCGCACCATGCTTCTCGCAGAGATGCTGTGAGTGTGAATGAGAACAGCTTGCCAGGTGCTCTGCGGTGGGCACTGCCTGGCGTGGAGACCTTTCATGCTGCCCTTCCGGATCTGGCCTGGAACCAGAGGACAAGCCATGCGACCCACACTGCTCTGTGCGCTGAGCCTCCCCCCTCACAGCTGATGTCCCCAGTACGCCACATTCTGTGGGGGAGAAACCGAGATGTGCCTGAGGCAGGTTCCGGGCCACACTTCCCGTGTCTTTGTGCACATACGTTGTTCCCTTGAAGTGTCTGCAGTTCTTAAAGGGATTCAAGACCCATATGAGAGTTTAAGTGGGAACAGAGTACCTAGGCTGATTTCCTCACAGAAAATCCAGTTTGCACCTGTGAGGGCTGCCAGCACCCACCACGAACCACCACGCAGATGTACGCATAGCTTCTCTTGGAAACGTCATGCCTACCCTGCTTTGGGGTGGGTAGGGATCAGCATGGCCACTAGGTTCATCTGCCCCTCCTCCCCTTCCTCCTTCTCTTTCTCCAGGTGGACTTTGGCTCCTTGGCACCCAGGCCCAGCTTTGTATGACAGTCACGCGCCAGACCACTGATAATATTTCCCCTGAAGGGGACGTCAACTGCCCCACACAGCATCCTGTGCCTGAGTAGCTCCTTCCCAGGGATGCTTTGTTGTTTTTACAAGTGGATGGGCTTTTTTGCCTTGTGTAGGAGCTGTAGTGTGTTTCCCAGAACTGGACTTCGCTTCCCGACATGAGATATAATCAGGGTTGTTTGTGAGCTAAAAACATGGCTGGTGACTTCTGTCTTGATCTTCGTCACATTTTTCCTTTTACATAGCATCTGGGAGCTGATTGCAGCACACTTATGAAAGCCAAACAGCAAGGGAATGGCCTTCTCTCAGGACTGCTCTTTCCCTGCCAACTTTTACCTTATTTAGTTATTTTTCCCATGTAGTAAGACTATTTGGGGATGTCCTGGGAGATGTCTAAGAACATCAGATGCACCAGACCTGGGTGATGACCTCAGGCTTGCAAGCAGATAGGTCTAAATGTTGTGAGGGAAAATCAGTTTAGGAGTATCTAAGTCTAGCCTGTGAGGGTGGTGATGGCTTAAAGCCAAAGACCACACAATTGGGGACATCTTTCTGGGTTTATGTCAGTGATTTGCTTGCTGAAAGAATAGTTTGCTACTGTGAAGTAGAAGAGAGACATCCTTCACTTTAATAACTGACCCATTCCAAGAGATCTGGCTATAAAGCAACTATTCAATATGTGAGTCATATTTTTTAAAAATTCGATATCAGAATTAAAGTGGTCTTCTAGAAGAAAATGGACCCCTTTGAAAAGTTTGGGTGGATAGGGGCATGTCTGTGTCATGCTGGCATTGTGGTGAGAGAGATTTGAAAGCACTTTCAGTAAATTGCTCTCTCTTCCTGTAGTGGAAGCTTAAAAGTAGAATTCTGGTGAGTTCTACAGAGCACTCTGCTTAAGAAGTTACTGGCAGATCCTGCTTGGTGTGGTCTGAATCTTTCTTCCTTTTTTTCTCTTGGCTAATGTCCCACATTGCCCTGGTAAGGCTTACTAATATGTCTGTTTCTCTACCTCATATTTCTTTTGTCTCCTTTTGTGACCGAGGTTTAGTTTGCTGGAGCTGGGAGGCTCCACTTTCCTTTCACTCAGAGTTTATGTGGTCTTGGCATCCTCCTGACACTGATGGTTACCCTCTAGAACCTGGGGAAGACATGTGTGTCTTAGCATTATGTCTGGCACTGAAATACCACAAAACCCCTGACAGTTCTGGGAGTGTTTGCTTGTTGACAGGACTACTACAAATTCAGAACCAACTGAGAACCCCTTTGATAGAGGAGTCTCTCCAACAGAACTTCAAAGGACAAAACAAATAATTCTTCTTCCTCTATTAGTCATGGGCTGTGCCATTTCTCCCTCATGGTGGCCCTTGAACCCAGGGCCTCAGTAATGCTAGGCAGACACTCTGCTTCTATCTATCTATCTATCTATCTATCTATCTATCTATCTATCTATCTATCTATCTATCTATCTATCTATCTATCTGTCTGTCTGTCTGTCTGTCTGTCTGTCTGTCTGTCTGTCTGTCTGTCTGTCTGTCTGTCTGTCTGTCTGTCTATCGAGTCTCATAAAGTTTCCCAAATTGGCTTCAACTTGTGATCCTCTTGCTTCAGCCTCCCCAGTGGCTCAGCCTACAAGCATATACCACTTCACCAGGCTAGTCCTAAAGGTTTGGGAACATGAGTTGTTTGTGGTGATGGAGGTTGCTACCTTGACAAGGAAATGATGACTGTTATGATGTCCAAATGGCATTTGATCATATAAGCATTTGTAACTATTTCCATTTCCTACTCTTTTTCTCTGAAGTATCAGGGGATGAACCCAGGCCTTTCTGCACACAAGGCAAGCATTCTAGTGCTGTGCTATCTCCCCAGGCCTTCATCACCTACTCCTGTTGTGCCAGGGGCTGTGTGACAATTCCTTCTACAGGTCAGCTTAGCTGCCACTGTCCCTATGTATGTTAGGGACTCCAAGGATGTTCCAGAGACCCCAAAGAGTCTGGTGCTATGGTGCTGAACAGATCTGGAATTTCACCACTGACTCTGTCATACCTAGTGCTTCCCCCAAAGCACAAGGGTTTCTGTTGCTCCAGTGGAGTTTGGGGGTGGGAGCCTCAGCTCTGTCCCTGTGGCCTTCCTGAGCCTCAAGGTCTCATCTAGTTCTCAGATTGGGCAGCTGCAGGAATGAATGGAAACTCCTTGATCTCTGACTGCCATGGAGCCGGCAGGGCTGCTGGAGGGAGCGTCATCACACAGTTCCCTATCGTTCATGCTTATACAAAATACAGGTGAAGGTTCTTGTCCAGGAAATCTAGATGTGATCCAGGCTTCCTTGTGAATAGACCTCATGTGGGCAGTTCTACACAGCCAACTATTGCACACCTTCATGAGTTCTAGAAACTTGGACTTCAGTAAAATTCATCTCCTTTTAGGAAGGTGTGATGCTATTAGTTAGATCCACTTGAAAACCCATTATAAGGTGTGCTGACATTTTAAAAATTATTTTCCTGAGTGTATGAGTAATAGATAGGCTCACCGCAAAGAATTAAGAAAATACAAAAAGACACATACGTAGAAAGAAAAAAAATCTCCCAGGATCTTCTCAGAAATAAGTACTACTAGCATTTAATGTGCCACCTTTTTTTCTGTGAACAGCCATTTATAAAATTACTTGGCACTTTATCGACAATTTTGCATCTCCTTTTTTTCACTTTTTTCAACAAGAACATTCTCCTGTGTTACCATCTAACTGCCAGAAACCCCATTTCAATGACTACCTAGTATTTCATTGTCTAATTACAGGTAGGGAGCCTATATGGAAGCAGTCGGTATTTGCAGGCGTCCAGGTAGCTCCCTATCTTCCATACTTACACAAGGTGCGGGGTGAAGGTTCTTGTCCAGGAAATCTTTGCCTGAGTTTCCGATAGTTTCTCCAGAAGAGATCCTAAGCAGAGAAACGATGGAGTCTCAAGTGTGCTGTGTGGCATCTCTCTCTCTCTGCTCAAAGGGACAGAGTGAGTTGTGTTTGCTGGTCATGAGACGCCCTAAAGGCTTGGCCCAGAGGCTATTCTGGGGAGAGAGGAGTGAAGGGCCTGAGTGCCCCAGGCGGTTTCCGCCTTGTCCCCTGAGCCTGCTCTGTACAAAGCAAAGCTTCCTCCCCCACCCCACAGGAATTGTTTCATAATCAACTTAGATACTAAAGCATATTTAATTAATCATGGAAACTCTTCCAACCGTCTGCCTGTTTTTTATTTTGAGGAAGATAACACATCTTTTTTCTCTGGACTCCCTTTATTGGGGTGGGAGCTCATTGCCAGCACCTTGGCTTCCATTTGTAGGGGGCAAGGGCCTCACTTCTGGGGACAGCACCTCAGAGAGGCATGGGCAGAGGCTGACTGAGGTAGCAGGTAGGATCCTCACGCAGCTTGGGGCTCTGCCTGGGGCGGCCCTGCCACACACTGCTCAGTGCCGCCAACCTCAGTAAGGTCCATTCAGAGGTTTAGGCTCTGCCTCTTGACTGCTGTGCTAAAATCACAGGATGGAGCATTAGTGTAGGAAGAGACCTTAGAAAGAAGAGCCCAGTAGTCTTACTTGGCAGATGAAATGAGGCCCAGAGAGGCTCTGTCTTCTTTGCTCCCTTGTTGTAGCCTCAAGAAAGAGGTGATAGTTTTGACTTTAGCTGCAATCCACAATCCTAACGGCTACAGTGGCCCATAGCATTGGAGCATTGGGTAAAAATGCATTCCTCGCTCAAATCTCACTGATACTCAAGCTAAGCTCCGGAGTCTGGAGGTCACATGACAAGCCTGTAGGTGAGCACAGAGGCCAACATGCCAATGCCACATGCTTTGACCAGGATCCCTAGTGCATAAAATGCTCCTCTCCATGGTCTTGCTCAGAGGGCTCATGGAGGAAAGGGCCAATGTATCGCAAGGTACAAACACAAACATTGGCTGGAAGAGAGACAAGAGCCAGAGAGACACAGAGGCCAGAGCCCCAGAAAGGCCCGATAAGGATGTGAGGAGAGAGGCCGAGCCCAAGTACAGCCAGAGCTCAGCTATTGGAAAACAATACATCCATTTAGGGTCGATTTTTTTTTAAGAGACAAAATATTACCAGAATTGCTTCTACATTTCAATATTATTATTATCATTATTATTATTATTATTTTTTTTTGCTTTTTTGGAGACAGGGTCTCGCTTTGTAGTTCAGGCTGGCTCTGAGCTCACTATGAAGCCCAGGCAAGCCTTGAACTCAGCAATCCTGCCTCTGCCTCTCGAGTGCTGGAATTACAGGCGTGAGCCACCATGCCCGGCACTGTGGTATGTGGTGTTGATTGCTGGTGGGCGTGAATCTCCACGTCCAGCATTGTATGTGGTTACCGGGGATCGAACTCAGGACCTTGCGCTTGCGAGGCAGGCACTGGAACCACTGAGCTAAACCTCTGGCCTAAAAATTATTTTTAAATGTGTTTTCATTCCTGTCTAACTTTGAGAAACACAAGTCTTCTTTAAAAATTCATTTTCATTACCTGCCATGTTAAGCACATCCTATTAGTCCAGTCAGGGACATCTCATACCCCACAAGCCACCGTTAGAAGAGGGCTCCCAGATCTTCACAGTCTCGTTGTGGCCGCCGACTGCCATGGTCTGACTGCTCAGGACAGCGAAGTGACCACAATCAGCTCAACGCATCTTTACCCAAACTGTGCACTCAGAGACCACCAGCTGGAGTGGAGAAGGGCTCACGCAGGTCCAGAGCTGCCCATTCCACTCTCTTTGGTGACAGAGTTTGCTAAGCTGCAGAGTCATGGGAATAGGATGGCAGTGCCAGGCACCTCACACCTAGTAACAGTTCCCAACCCTCCTGCCCACTCACCCCTCATTGCCACGCACCCTCCTCCTCCCCACTTGGGCCATGGAAAGACTCACTCCCCGCCACTCAGCCAGCAATTTGTTGTGCCAAGCTCCTCCTCTGTGGCTCCAGTTCCAATGCCCCTGTGTGTGTGTGTGCATATGCACGTGCGTGTAGCTAGTTCTCCTTTCCTCTCTGTGCTGTCACCAGT
Organism: Thryonomys swinderianus; assembly: GCA_004025085.1. Lineage (NCBI taxonomy): Eukaryota > Metazoa > Chordata > Mammalia > Rodentia > Thryonomyidae > Thryonomys > Thryonomys swinderianus. The sequence continues at coordinate 30,274 of PVIC010006760.1, forward strand.
TACCACCTTGGGCTGCTACCTGTGCATTGTGGGATATTTACTAGCATCCCTCCCCATGGATGCCCCATATCCCCATCAGGGACTTACAGAACTATTTCCAGTTACTGTCAAATGCCCTCTGGCGGGTGAAATCATACACAGGCCTTTCAACCTGCAGAGAGGGTATGACATCATTCTAGTCCCCAGTGCTAGAATGACGCCTGGCACAGGGAAGCCCCCTAGATTTGGGGGAGGAGCATCCAGACTCAGACTGTGCCCACGGGTGGGCAGTCAAGGCACTGGCCAACTGTACATGAGTCACGTGGATTGCTGAAGTAGGAGTGTATTGGCACACGAGGTCTACAACTCCATCTAAATTCTGTAGCCCAGTCTCAACTCAGGCTGGGCCAGTGGTGAGGGACACATGAAAGGAATATGAGACAGTTTCCTAATATAAAATTACTATAATCTAGTTTGTCAGAGGAGCTGCGGCCCTAGGACACTGGCACAGGAAACCAGGCAACGTACAGGGAACTGGTGTGACAGGGTGGCTCTTCTACATGTATTAAAGAGTCCGGAGAAGCGGAAGGGTATGAGTTAATATTCCTATGGAAAGCTCAGGGAACCACATGGAACTTGCTTGGCCCTTTAAAATGGGTTGGATTTAGATGAGAAAGTGGAGTCAGGAGAGGGGACAGTATAGCGTGGCTTGAAGCAGGGAGAGACAACTTCATTAAGCAGATCTGGGCCCAGAAATTGGGTTTTGAGGGAGGCCATGTTTCTCTAACTATGTCCTAATCAGGTTGCAGCTGGTTCAACCGAGATGCTGGTCACAAATGCAGATTCCTGGGCCATCAGGGCTTAGTGAATGAACAGCGCTGCAGTGGGCCTAGGACTCCCTGATGCACCATGAATCTGCTGTTGGCTGAAGCCTGAGATCCCCTTCCTGTGGCTGGCAGGGTGGGGGTGGGGCTATGGACCTTCTTAGCATTCACTTTCCATGGTGTACAGCCTGCAGGTCCTGTAGAGCCTGAAGAGCAGTTCAGCGTAGGGAGTGGCATCAGTGGCCAGCATCACACAGTGGTTCTGCCATTTCTAGCCACACAGACATGGGCAAATTGCTTGAAATACCCACACCTCAATTTTCTCATCTGTAACATGGGATTCACAAGGTGCCCACCTCATAGGATCTTTGTGAGGATTAAATAAGTCAACATACAAATGCCAAGTGGTCGTAAGTGTTCCGTGCAGATTAGTTATCATCATCACTATTGTAATGTTTGATGCTTACAGAGTTTGGAAGGGCTGAAATTTCCCTTTCTTTAAAATACAGTCAGTCACTCACAGCCCCCTCTGCTCCCCTCGCCTTGCTTTCAGTTACTTCAGATGACAGGTTGAACTGGCCTGAGCTCTTCTCCAAGGGCCTCCCAGGCCCTCAGAGTGACTGGATGGGCAACACGGGGACAAACAACATTCTGGTCAGAGGCAGGTCCCTCCCAGTCTGTGGTTCGAAGAAGAGACATTTCTTGCTTCCCAGCCCTCAGAGCAGGCATACTTAATTTCATTGCACAGACATCCAATGTTTGGTTTGACCACTTATCTGATGATGGATATTTGTGTTATTTCTACCTTTTGGAAACTATGAATAATGGTGCTACGGTCACTCATGTATGAGTTTTTATGTGGACATTGCTTTACAGGTCTGTCAAATGTAGACCTAGGGGGCCGGGGATTTAGCTCAAGTGGTACTGCACCTACCTTGGGAGCACAAGGGCCAGAGATTGATTCCCGGTACTGCAAAACAAAACAAAACAACAACAACAACAAAAAACTAGGAATAGATTTGCCAGGTTGTGCATACTTCAATGTCTGCGCTTTTCAGGAAACACTAGATCATTATCCACAGAGGCTCCACCATTTGGAATTTCGCCAGAAGAGCAGGAAGGCTCCAGTTTTTCTGTGTCCATGGAAATACTGCTATTATCTGCCTTCCATGGTGTAGCTGTCCAAAAGACATGATGGGCTTTGCCCACTTTATCGATGAGGAAATTACAGCTCCAAGGAGTGAAGCAATTTGCCCGAGCATACTCAAAGACAGAGGCCAAAGTTCCAGCCAGGCTTGTGTGCATCCTAAACCCATGGTTTTCTAACAGTAAGCAGCCCTCTAACTGTGGGTACTGCCTGGCACAGTACCCACATCCAAGTGGCTTTAGGATACACATGGCCATGGCCCATGGTGACCGTGCTGTGGTCTGTCCACCTGAGGCTGACCAGCTGGCCGTCACTCACCTTCCCAGCCAGTCTTCAGGCAACGCTCATCAACCACCTACGGTTGCCCAGGCTGGAGATGGAAGGAGATGAAGGGCACAAAGCCCACTTTCAAAACCGGACTGAATGCTAAACTCTCTCATCCAGTGAAAGATGAACTTTCAGTCCTTAGATTTACAGAAAGGGTAGAAAAGCTGAGCTAAGGAAGGGCGGGAAAGAAGAGTGAATGAGACTCCAGCCAAAGGTGAGGAGAATGAAGTTGAGAGCTGGTTTAAGACTTGGTGCCAACGCTGAGGAGTCGGCATGACCAGGAAGGAAAGCACCAAGTCAGAGATGCGCCTTGGACTGCTTCCAGGGGTGGGTAGCCAGTGACTGAGGTGAGATCGAGAGGCAGAGTCCGAGCGGAGGAACGAGAGTGGGCGGCGTGCTACCCGACACACGGCCGTACTTCCAGGAGCGGGCCAGAGGGACGGGCGCTGCGCCGGGTGCTCTGCACCGTACAGGGTTCACGTTAACATCCTCCCTTTACAGACAGGGAAACTGTGGCTGACAGGGTGAGGCGCCTCTGGCCAAAGACATACGGCTGATAAAACCATCTAACTTCCCACTCCGTTTTCTGAGCCCTTCCACACACTGACTGAATAACTGATGGACCCCCTAGGGGGCAAATGTGCCAACAGGGTCCTGGGAACAAGACCCTGGCTCAGTGTCCCCTCTGTGGTGAATGTTTTTGGAAGTAGAGAGGATTTTCCTGTAATAGTTTCGGACTTCCTGGGATTTTTCACACTTTACAGACTCAGGCACTAGTGCGTGCTTATTTATTCTTTTCTTCAGAGAAAAAAGTCAATGAATTTTTAATCAAATTAAACTTGAGTTTTTGCCCTGTGAATCAGAGACTCCTGAGACCAGGAGGCAGTTTGTGCCCATCTGCCCTGAGGTTGGGCCACAGTGAGGGGGCCTAGAGCAGAGAGACCAGGATTAATCCCATCGCCTGTGGATGTGAACGTGGTCTAGAGCAGGAGACAGAGAATTTTTCTGTAACTGGCCTGACAGTTGTAGGCTCTGTAGGACACCGATGGTGTCTTTTACACATTTCCTGCTTTCCTCTTTTGCCTCCCCTGCTGCTTCTCTTTCTTTTTCTAGAAACATTTTCTTTCTTTTTTTTTTTGAGACAGGGTCTCGCTTTGTAGTTCAGGCTGGCTCTAAGCTCACTATGTAGCCCAGGCAAGCCTCGAACTCAGCAATCCTCCTGCCTCTGCCTCCCGAGTGCTGGGATTACAGGCATGAGCCATCATGCCCGGCTCTAGAAACATTTTTAATAAGTAAGAAAAAAAATTCCTAGCTCTCAGGCTACCCCAAAACAGACTACAGGGCAGATTTTCCCACAAGCTGTGGTTTGATAATCCCTGGCCACCAGACTGGCCTTGAACTCAGACATAGCCCAGGCCGACCTCAAACTCACAGTGTCATCCTCCTTAGCCTCCCGGGTACTGGGATCCCAGTTGTACACCACCATGTCTGGAAAACCCTGGTCCTCACACCTCTAGAAACTAACTTGGATAAATGCTTCACTTCTTGGAGCTTTGTATGATATATTTGTTGAATGCCGACTGTATGCATGGTTCCACATCAGTGGCCAGAGAGAGAACACAACAGTGAATCAAGATGCTGGTGTCCAGCTGTCGTGGGTAGAATTGGGGAACTGACCGTGGATCTGAAGCCAGAGGACCTGGGTAGTAAGCCCCCTCCAGTCCCTGAGCGGCCTGCAGAGCCCCAGCTGTCAAGTATGGACAATAACACATTCTTTGTAGGTTTAAATAAGCTCAGAAGCAAAAGGATTTGGAAAAGCGCTATATAATAGGAGCTATATTTAGAGCATCAAGGCTCCAATTGTTATGAAGACTTGATTGACAATATAAAGACTTTATAAAGCTGTGGTGCCAGAGATGTCACAGGTTAGGAAAGAAAAGAAATTGACTGAGACGCTGTCAGATAGGACTCACTCTGCAGACGTTTAACTGTGCCAGCTTGTGACTGATTTAGGTGGTCTACCAGAATTGGGTTGGGTTGATTAATTGGAAACCCAATTAATGGCCTCTTTCTCTCTTTTTCTCAGTGGAAGTAGGCAGTTGAGAGTACTTCCTTTTCTGTTCCATCATCCTTACAAGTAGCTCTCATTCAACAAAATCATCTCATGGTCCAGTATGACTGCCAGAGCTCCAGCTACCACATCTGCTTTCCAGGGATAGGAAAGGAGGAAGGAGCAAAGAAGAAAGGTGGTAATGGACATATATTAGGGGTATTTCAAGGGTATTTACTGGAAGCTGGCTCCAAGTACTGCTCTTTATATCTCATTTGCCACCCTTAGCAACCAGACGCTGTGAAAATCAGTCTTTATTTCTTGGTGGCCATGTGCCCAGGTAAAATTAGGTGGTTCTGTTTTATTTTTTATTTTATTTTACTTTTCCAGTAGCAGGGATCAAACTCAGGACCTTGTTCTTGGCAAGCAGGCACGGTGCTCCTGAGCTACATCCCTGGCCTGAGGTTTTCTTTTTAAGAAGAGAATGAGGGCTAGAGATTTAGCCCAGTGGTTCCACCACCTGCCTAGCAAGAGCAAGGTCCCTGGTTCGATCCCCAGTAACCACATACAGTACCAGTGTGGTGACTCACTCCCACCTGCAATCAGTACCACATACCATGATGCTGGGCATGGTGGCTCACACCTGTAATCCCAGCACTTGGGAGGCAGAGGCAGGAGGGTTGCTGAGTTCAAGGCTTGCCTGGGCTACATAGTGAGCTCAGGGCCAGTCTAAACTACAAAGCAAGACCCTATCTCAAAAAAAAAAAAAAAAAAAAAAAAAAGAAAGGAAAAACGAACTCATGAACTCTGGCAGAAGCGACTAGGTAGGCATTTGGCTGTGGGGAGTGGAATCACAGAAAGGACAAGTTCCTTACCAAAGTGAGACCCTGCCTGACCTTGAGGAAATGGGTCATATTTTAAGCATTGGGTTTGGGAAGAGAACAAGAGCAGAGGGGGTGCAGCCACAGGGAGGGTGAGAGAGCAGGCCAACTATTCTAGCCTGGACCGCTCCCGCGAGGAGTTCTGAGAATGAAACCACTTCTGAAAAAGGTAGCAAATATAACCCGGTGACAGCTGGGGCCCCCGCACCTCATGTGGTACCCACCCCTTGATTACTCTGTGACTCCGAACAGTCCCCTCCCCTTCCTCTTCCACCACCATGTCTCTGCTATGGCTCCATGTGCTAGGGCGGCCGCACCCCGGGAGCGGTCCTCCTGTCTTCAGTGCCTCGTCAGTTGGTCCAGCTCGGGGCTGTCTACCTTTCCTGCCTCTGCATCATGCCTGGAGGAGTGCGGCCTCTTTGCCCCCTCAGCCCTGCTCCGCACGCCTCCCAGTTTAGTGCTCTCACTTATGTAGCGTCTGAAATAGGCCACTTCAGTTGGCCTTGACTTCAGACTTTTCTGGTGTGAGTTGGGCCCCAGTCTCTGTGTTCTCTTTGGGGGTGTCACAGGTTCATTTCTCTGAGGAGACCCCATTCCGAACTCCATGGTGGTGTCCAGCCTGAGGGACACCCTGATTGGCCTGGAGAGGAAGAAGTGAGAAGGTTCAAGGTCTCCCCAGCCCTTACCAGGGTCAGCCGAGCAGTCTGGACCCCTGTCCCCTCTGACTGCCTCGGTCCACCTGCGGCCTTCTCTCCTCACTGGCCAGGTGCGGCGTGGCGGGGCCGGGCTGCCTGGATGGTCTCACGTCCTCCCTCAGGATCTGAACTCCTCAGCACTAAGACTGCAGGTGAAATTCCAAAGCAGCAGGGTAGGTCCCTGAGGAACACCCTACTCGTTTTATTGCATTTATTAATCGCATATCAGCCCTGAGACTGTTAGGGGTGAAGAAACTGTCAGCAGAAGGGCGGGGAAGACTGGACTGTCCTAGAATAAACAATCCCGGGGGAGGAGGCCAGAAGGAAGAGGCAGGTCCAGAGGCGGGAGCCAGGGTGAGAGTGTGGGTCTTCTCCAGCACAGGAGCCAGTGAGGACTCTGCTGAGACGTGGTCTCCAGTAATGCTTTTTTGGATCTCAAAGCAGAGCATGGGATGGACTGGAAGGACAGTGCCGGACATCTTCCCATCAAAGCTTGAACCCTGTGCAGGGACAAGCACTGGGGGAGAACGGAGTGGGAGAGGCAGGTGGACGGAGAGGTGAGCGGAGAAGGGAGGAGGGAGGAGAGGAAGGGGTGGACATTAGGTCACTCAGTTTCTTTCTTCGTGTGTATAGCAGGAAACATGTGGTTCCTGGGAACCCACCACAGGTCTGGGGACGTGGATGAACAATGGTGGTCCACCCTGGGCTTTGTGGGGCTCTCACTGTGGAAGGAAGAGAGAGGAGAATGCCAGCAGATAGGCACAGAGCACTTTAATGCTTAAAAAGATTCTTCCCAAATATTACCTCCCTTGACCTCTGTATCTGTTGTTGTGAAATAAGCCAGATGGATATTCTTGTGCCCATTTCATAGCTGGGAGGACTGAAACACAAGCAGATTATCTTGCTCAGTGTTACACAGATGGGATGAGGCCGAGCTAGGGCTCAAACCTAATGTTTCTTCCATGCCAAACACGCATAGGAAAGGAAACAGATCTATACAGGAAAGGTACCTCTGGGTAGCAATGTGGACTTGTTGAGAAGATGGGTAAGGACCTCCCTTCTGCACCCAGACCCCCTGCATACCTGGTACCTTATGTTCGCTTCCTTTCCTGAGACTCTCTTCCATCTTCCTCTGCTGTGCCTTGCACGGTTCTGTTGGGAGCCCCGGGAGCTAGAGACTTTGCTGACACCCTCCTCACCTCCTCCTTGTAACTGTTGGCCAAGAACCAACCTTCCAAATTGTTTCGACCTCCACCGAGGAGCATGTTCCAGAAATATCAGACCTTCCCCAGGTCTGCTAAAGGATGGGGCTGGAACAGCTGTCTTCCCTGAGGGGAGAGGCTTCTGCAAGCAAATGCCTTCCTGTCCTCAGCCCCAGTCCACAAAGTCTCCTTTTTATTAAACGGAGAGGGGGTGGGGAGGGAGGGAGGAGGGAGGGAGAGAGAGAGACAGAGAGAGAGAGAGAGAGAGAGAGAGAGAGAGAGAGAGAGAGAGAGAGAGAGAGAGAGAGAGAGATTAGAAATATTATTACAACCTGCACCTGCCCTTTGCTCTTGCAGAAAGTAATCAGGACAGAGATGAGGGGGAACTGAGATCTCTGATTATTACACTTATTAGTTGAAGGTTATTTGCTTCTGAGCCTGTAAAAAGTGCCCAGCCTCAGGCCAGGTAATTGGCAGCCTAGGTGGCTGACCAGGGTGGGAGCATGGGGGAGGTGAGGCTGTCATTTCCAATTCACTGGCCTCCATTTGCTGCTTGGTCAAGTGGTTCATATGAAAAGGTTAATTAAGAATCAGAAGGTTTGCCCACCAGGTTAAGTCATGTATATATAGCACAAAGGCCATGTCTGTACATGATAACTGCTTTAAAAAACTAATTTGATTCCACATAAATTTATTGACACAGGCGTCTCCCCTCCCCATGGTTCACACCTTCTCTGGCCCAGGTGTGTGCTGAGCTCTCTGTTTGTTATGAGGATATGAGATCAGTCAGGGTTTGGCCTCTGGTCTTTGATGCTTCCTTGGAAAATAAGGCTCAGACCACAGAGGGCTCTAGACCAATTGCTCCCAGTCCTAGGGATGGGTTAGAGTGGATCAATAATTTTTTTTTGTTGTTGTTTTTTTGAGACAGGGTCTTGCTTTGTAGTTCAGGCTGGCCCTGAGCTCACTATGTAGCCCAGGCAAGCCGCCGCGAACTCAGCAATCCTCCTGTCTCTGCTTCCCGAGGGCTGGGATTACAGGCGTGAGCCACCATGCCCGGCACTGTGGTATGTGGTATTGATTTTTGGTGGGCGTGAGTCGCCATGCCCAGCATTCTATGTGGTCACTGGGATTGAACTCAGGACCTTGCGCTTGCGAGGCAGGCACCGGAACCACTGAGCTAAATCTCCGGCCCTGGATCAACAATTCTTAACCATGGTGGTCTAAGGATAAGAGGGGGAGGTCGTAACAGAACCGTGTTGGATAATCTTTTCAACTATACCCCAACAGTTATTCTGATTTTTGCCCTCCACCTGATACCACGCAAGCCTGAGGGTCACCCTGGCCTGTCCTTCAGAGCTGAGGTCCTCATTTCTCCAGCTGCTGCTGACAGTGTTGGTAGATTATGAATCTCAGCTGGGTCTTTCTCTAGCAATTGCTTTAGTCAAAGACAGTGTCAACTTGCCCTAGGTCATGACACCTTCCTGGGGGTGGCCTCAGCCAACTGTCCCTGTGAGCTATAAAAACCCACCCCTTTTTACTCTGGGCAAGATAATATGGATAAGATAACTCATTCCAGCTCTAGAGCTCCCTGTAGGGCTAGCTGAGATGTGTTTTGGAATTTCATCTGGTTCAACTTTCTTCACTCACCTCCCATGCCCCACCCTCAGCAGCTGATGCCAAATATGTTTTCAAATAGTGTCTTCCATCCACATGCAGATCTCCATTTCAGTGTCTGTTTCCCGGTAACCTGACCTAAGGCAGAGGGGAGAAGGGAAGGATGGGGAAGGAGCGAGAGGGGGGAGGGAGATAGAGAAGTGGAGAGAGAGGTGAGAGTATCACCAGATCCAGTGGTCACCATCAGCCATCCATCCATTATGCCACAGGTGTTTGGCACCTATGGTAAATCTAGCCTGAGAAGACTTCCTGGATGTTGAAGGAGCTCAAGTGGGCTTTAGAGGGTGGGCAGAATGAGGAGGAAGAAAGAGAGGACATAAATTCAGTGGGATCATTTTGGATGTTATGGTGTTGGTTATTGTCTTATCTCAATGTGCAGAGCAGCCATCACCAGTAATTTGAGCTCTGGACTGGCACTGCGTGGTCTTTAATGAGTGTTAGATTATTGCTTATTGAAAATTCTACCTCACTCCTTCCATGTGATGTGTCCCATGGGCACATGCCCATCATTAAAGTGATGCCCACTTCCACTCCATAGCCTACAGCAAACAAGGGTAAACTCCTAGCTCAATGGTATCATTTGAAGCCTTTTCCCTGAGCCTAACACCTCCCTCTACTTTCAACCTTCTCTGAATTATTCCTGGAGGACTCATTTTCTGGCCTATTGCCCTGGCCCTGGTCAGCACTTTGCCTGCTCTCTCTGACTGTTATGACTAATGTTGCTCTCCCACCCTCAGCTTTTCACTCCTCCCCCATTGATAGCCCAGGATTGTTCTTTATCCCATCTATGTCTTGCCATGCCAGGGCTCTGCCAGCCTAGTCCAGCCCCAGCCACATGCTCTGTCCCAGCATTTCTCCAAATAGTTAAGAGTTATGGTCGCCCATAGGTCCACAAGCACAAACCAAGTTTAGTACTGTTGAGAGGAAGACCAGCAGCTCTTGAGTTCATTAGGATCTGTGACTGTAGCTGGGTCATGCGACTGGGATGGGAGGTGCCACAGGGTCCCTGCCTGTCTAGGGTTCTTCTTGTCCTCTCTCACTTGATGCAATTAGCTTCTGGCTCTGAAGGAGGCAGGAAATAGAAATCAGGCTGAAGGATCAGGAAGCGAAGAGTTGAGGTTCTGTCCATGGTGCTGAACAACACTCCCAGAAGAGTGACTCTCTGAACTCCTGGAGGCTTAACGTTCAGCTGTGCATGGTGAGGTATCCAAATGATGTGGGAGCCCAGTTCTGTCATAAAAGTCTTTTAGGCAAATGGGGCACAAATAAACACCTATATGGAAACAAACAGAAATAATCCTGAAGAGTCCAAATGATGAGGAATCTCAGAAAACTGCATAGGGGAAGAGTTCTGGTGGTCTAGAGAGAGGAATACTTTGAGCCAGCCCCACCCCATTTGAATAAAAACAGTTTTGAATAAACTCCAATTTCTTTATTCATTATGCCACTCCCTACAGGACTAGCAGTCTAAAGGTCTTGGATATAAAGCTAGTTGATTAAAATGTAGCAGTGTAGCAGTTGAAATGTAGGCCTTCATTTGAAATGTAAGCATGCTATTAGCTTTAGCTACCACATTTCCCTGAACAAACCAAAAAGTGTTATTTTTCAGGATGCTGATAATATAAACCCTGCCTCCAAAATAAGGCCTAGTTAAGATTGTCAGCCACTGCCGAGCTCACACCTGTAGTCCCAGCAGTCAGGAGGCAGAGGTAGGAGGATTGCTGAGTTCGAGGCTTGCCTGGGCTACATAGTGAGCTCAGGGCCAGCCTGAACCACAAAGTGAAACCCTGTCTCAAAAAAAAAAAAAAAAGATCGTGAACCACATGATGCTTTAATACATTGTTTGCAACACACAATGTATGCACTGAATTATAAAATAATAATATATTAATATATAATTAAATACAAATAACTAACATTGGTGACATGATACTTAAGAGATAATTATAATTAAAGTAATTATAATTAAGTTTTCTTTGTTTGTTTGTTTTGTTTTTTTTGAGACAGGGTCTTGCTTTGCAGTTCAGGCTGGCCCTCAGCTCACTATGTAGCCCAGGCAAGCCTTGAACTCAGCAATCCTCCTGTCTCTGCCTACCGAGTGCTGGGATTACAGGCATGAGCCACCACGCCCGGCTATAATTAAGTATTTTTGTGAGTACCCAATTGAGTGCCTTTGGATGAGAGGTAAACGCCTATGCAAACAGATGCACTGAGACTTACTGCTGAATGAACAACTGGAGCACACATGCAACAATCAGTTATATGCACATTTGGTACTGAAAGGACTTTGCTGTACCTGATATGAATCTTCATATTGCAGCGTGTTGTGTATTGACAAGGAAGTTGTGTGGACAAAAGGTGCCCAGCTAAGGACAATACTCAATTGCTGGACATGAGGGATTTGGGTCCTGGTTCTACAGGAAACAAAGCCATAAGAAATTCAGGGTTTGAGAAGTTATGATTGTTTATGAAAAAGTAAGACATGCCCTGAAAATAAACCTATAGTATCTTTTGCACAAGTTAATATAAGACCTGATCTTATTTTCAGTGAAATACAGTAAGTCTTTTAAAAAGAAACACTGAGTAATTTTTACCATGCTGGCTCAATGCCAAACCATAGGCTCATGATCTCTCAACTCTTGCTTGTCACACTCAAGGCTACCAGTAGGAACCCAAGGTCCCAGGACATAGACAGCCAGGCCCTGTCACACCGCTGGTGAGGGGAATGCATTCCCTGCGCTGCCCTCAGCATTCTGAAGACCTGGCAATGGAGAGACTGTGACTGTCCTCCCTTCTCTTCCTGTAACTCTGATCTCTCCAACTAGGAAGGCTCCTCTGCTCCCTCACTGGGCCTCTGAAGGAGGAACAAGTATTTTCACCTGGGTTCTGTGTCTTTACGAAGCTCCATTCATTCAGAGGCAAAAGGAAGTGCTTCTTCTGTATGTTTGCAGTTGCAAAAATTAATACTTAGCAGACCAATGCACAGATCCCCAACAACCTGCTGTATGAGGGGGCAGATAACACGGCTATTTCTCTCAGTTTCTGCTTTAAAACAAAGGAACTGGCCAGATAATTGAATAAGGCTCTGTGGATTCATCCAGTTTCTGAACAAGAAAGTGCCCGCTAGGTGTTCACTTGTCTTGGGCAAACACGGATCTAGCCCAGTCTCTACAGTCTTACTCCCACCTGGGGGAACTAATGCTCAGGAAACTCTTGATCCATGGGCACAACCTTTATTCTATCCGGAAACCACTGTCCTTGGCCCTGTTTGATTTCCCATCAATGGAGCTGAGCTGGACAATACAGACCATAAAGGTCACTCAGTGACCGAGACCTTAACCACAGTCAACCTTATTCACAAGCTTTTCCAATTTCAGTTAACCCTCAAGAAAATGGCAGGGGGCATGGCTGTCCTTAAAGCCTTACCACCTTAGGAGAAGAGCCGAAAGAAGTGGTAGATTTTCACTCCCCTAAGTCATCACTCCCAAGGCTACAGGAAGAGATCGAGTGATTCTAAGGGGAGTCTGATGCAGAAGGAAAAGTTAAGGAATCAACGCTGAGTTAGTAGGTGAGAAAGTTTCTCAGGGGCTGGAGATACAGCTCAGTGGTTCTGGCATCTGGCTGGCAAGCACAAAGTTCCGAGTTAGATTCCTGATACCACACACCATGATGCTGGGCATAGTGGCTCATGCCTATAAACCCAGCACTCAGGAGGCAGAGGCAGGAGGATTGCTGTGTGTTTGAGGCTTGCCTGGAATACACAGTGAGTTCAGGGCCAGCCTGAACTATAAAGCGAAACCCTATCTTTTTTTTTTTTTTTTTTGCCTTTTTGGAGACAGGGTCTTGCTTTGTAGTTCAGGCTGGCCCTGAGCTCACTATGGTGCCCAGGCAAGCCGCCACGAACTCAGCAATCCTCCTGTCCCGCCTCCCGAGTGCTGGGATTACAGGCGTGAGCCACCACGCCCAGCATTATATGTGGTTACCGGGGATCGAACTCAGGTCCTTGTGCTTGCAAGGCAGGCGCCGGAACCACTGAGCTAACCCTCTGGCCCTTTGTTTTTTGTTTTTTGAGACAGGGTCTTGCTTTGTAGTTCAGGCTGGCCCTGAGCTTGCTATGTAGCCCAGGCAAGCCTCGAACTCAGCAATCCTCCTGCCTCTGCCTCCCGAGTGCTGGGATTACAGGCGTGAGCCACCACGTCCAGCTGCGAGACCCTATCTTAAGAAATAATAAAAAGAGGGGCCGGAGGGTTAGCTCAGTGGTTCCAGCGCCTGCCTCACAAGCGCAAGGACCTGAGTTTGATCCCCGGTAACCACACATAATGCTGGGCATGGAGACATGCCCACCAACAATCAACACCGCATACCACGATGCTGGACGTGGTGGCTCACGCCTGTAATCCCAGCACTCGGGAAGCAGAGACAGGAGGATTGCTGAGTTCGCGGCTGCTTGCCTGGGCACCATAGTGAGCTCAGGGCCAGCCTGAACTACAACGCGAGACCCTGTCTCAAAAAGCAAAAAAAGAAATAATAAAAAGAAGTTTCTCAGAGAAGATTATAAAAGAAGCCTCAAATAAGGATTTGTGGAGATATGGGGGGAACCATATGTTGTAAGGATAGAGGCATAATTAGGAAGTCGATGATGTTTAGTATCTGGGGAGCTCAAGCAGGCCCAGAGGCAGTGTGAGATGTGTTTGGTGAAGCGAGACTGGGGTGGATGGTGCGAGCCTTGCATATTGGAATCTCTCTGCTGTAATGGGAACAAGAAAGATGCCAATCCTGATGTGGGGTCTCAGTGGGTTGGATGTCTGTCCAGGGATTCCCAAATTTGGGGAGAATTTAGTGTACAGACACAGTTGGGTCTGAATTTAGTGTGCAGACACAAGTTCATGCGAGTGTATGGACAGGTGTAGGGGATGCAATGGAGGTGGAGTTCCATTTGAGTTATTCTGGTTTGATGTGAATTAATTTTAATTTGGTCAAGTGTATTAATTCAATGTTTATTACTAATTAGTAATTAGTTCCAACTCAAGCCAAGGCTCCTGGGACTGGCCGCCAGGCTGTGTAATTGCTTCCCTGCCAGGAGAAAAAGAACAGGATGTAAATGTGTGGTAAATGTTGGGCTGGGGGAGGGGGGAGTAGATTTTATTTCTCCCCAGTCCATCAATTTTGTTATTGTTAATTGCTGCTCCAGTGGGTACCGCACGGCCCACACATCTCTGATAATTCTGTCACATCTGGCAAGATAGGGGGCAGAGGAAATGCTGGGAGGGCACCCAGGGCAGAGCGCAGCAGCCTGGCTGCAGGAGCACCTGCTGCTAGGCTCAGCCATCTCTTACCTGTTGCCCCTGCTCATTGCCACGCTGCTTCCCAGACGCCATAGCTGCCTTAACAGAGACCCAGGAGCTTCCCTGGGGGCGGCCACTCGCTCCCTTCCCAGCCCTGGTGATCCTGGAGCCACTGCTTGGATTCACCACCCGCTCCCCCATCTGACCCTTTGTCCCCACAACCACCTCTGCACCAGGGGCAGCTCGGGGACCTGCAGGGAGCGAGGGAAGGCGTGTTGGGCCTGTTGGCATGAGTGAGTCACTGTGAGTGGGAGCAGATGATGGGGACTATGAGTCAGCGAAGAGAGCACGATGTGGGTGAAGGCAAGAGTTTGCACATCTTCAACGGCCCAAGGAAATGTGGAGACTCATGAGGCGTGGGGCTGCTGTCCACAGGTGCCACGCTGACCTGGTGGCCCCTCTCACCTTGGATCTCTCTCTAGTCACCATGTATGTCCCACGGCCTTCCTGATACCGTTCCATTAACACTCCATTGTTGGTTCCCTGTGTAGTTTGACTCGGTCCCGTTAGCTCTTCCTCACCAGTGAGGCTGGTGAATAGAAACCTGCAGAATCCTCAGCAAATGGCCTCCTAGCTTCTAGATCCACATCTAGCTCAGGGGTATGAAGCTGGTGGCTGGTGTTCTGATCTGAGTTTGAGAGAAGAATTTGCCACAGAAGAAGATTCCTAACAGTCTATTTTAGTCAGTGAACACAGTGGTGCCCTGTGTGGGCCTCTCTTTGCAGAATATTAGAAGAGGGAATTTTGGCAGCTATGACCCACTGTCTTCCTTCTGTGGTCAGCACCAGGACAGGAGTGGGAGGCACAGAGGTCCAGGAAGCCCAGGTTATGTAGTGAAAAAGAGTGAGGGTGTTGCCACAAGCCACACAGTACGGGAATCATCTGCCACAGGACCTTTGCATATGCTGCTACCTTCATGTGGAAAATGTCCTCCCTTTATGTGATGCTCAATGCACACATCTGTTTTAGGTCTTTGTTCAGATATCATTGTTCTTTTGAGGCTTCCCTGCCTGTACTGTTTTAAATGTTATCTCGTCTCCAGCATTTTGTCTTTCCCTTTCCTGCTTTGTTTCCTTCAATATATTAATCATTATCTAATGTACTTTTTTCTTACCCTATATGTTTGTTTTATGCTTCCTTCCCCTTGAATGCAGGCTCCACGAGCTGAGGACTCAGTCTACGTTGTCCACTGCAGTCTTTCCAAAACCTAGACAAGTGCCTGGCACAAAGAAGGTGCTTGGTGTAACTTAGTGGAGTTAGTGAACTAACACAAACAATTTCGAGCGCTGTTAGAATACCTTCTATGCGCATCAGTTGATTGCACACTGCAGCGGGTGGTGTGAACTGACAAAGGTCCAGCTGGAATTCAGGACAGCAAGGCTCAAGCTGCAGCCTGGCCCCTCACCAGCAGCAGCATGAAAACTATAGTGTCCTGCTGTTTCTCCCAGGCTGCAGCAACCTCAGGAAGTGACATCACTGTTCTAAGGATGAGAGATCTCCTCGAGGTGCCCATCTGGACTCCAGCACCTTGCCCAGAATGGCCCCTGAGTTGTAGCAATTGGGTTGAGTTTGGCTAAGGAGAGCAGGGTGTAGAGGAGGTGCGCCCTATGCTGCGCTCTGAACGTGCTGGGAACAGTGCTGGCAAAACTGAGTGGAGAAGGAATCAGGAGTGGGCGGGAGGGGGGCAGGGCCACTGCAGAGGTCACCTTGACGCTGGCGCCAGGCAGGAGAGACTGGGGACGACTCGGCTTGCCATGGCCACAGCTCAGGCTGCTCGCCCTGTGTTCTTAGGATGTGCTTGTCACAAGGAGCTGTGGCCAGAGCTGTGCTGCTGCCAGCAAAGGTAACGTGGCCCTGAGGCGGTGAGGCAGCCTCAGGGCAAGGGCTGAGCTGCAGAGAATCCAGCCCTTCCCAACCTGTGGCCTCCGCGTGTGTCTCAAGTTTCACCTTGACTGTCTGCCAGTCGTTGGCCTCAGCCTCATTCTTTTTTTTTGAGACAGGGTCTCGCTTGATAGTTCAGGCTGGCCCTGAGCTCACTATGTAGCCCAGGCAAGCCTCGAACTCAGCAATCCTCCTGCCTCTGCCTCCCAAGTGCTGGGATTACAGGCGTGAGCCACCATGCCCGGCTAAACCCCATTCTTACCTAGTCTCTGTGTGTCTTAGTGTTGTTCTCAGAAGACAAAGTACTGCTTCTTTTTTTTAAATTGGTATATTTTATTGGTACATTGTATATACACATCACAATTACACTCCACATTGAGAATTTGTACCAGTATATGACAAAACTTAATTCTCATTTTTCCCCTTCCCCTACCCACCCTACCTCTCCCTGCCCCTATATACACAAGCATTATTTCCTTTTTTTATCAATTTTTTTCTTCATTATTTACCCGTAAACCCCATTTCCCTTTGAATACTTACTATTTCACAATATCAATCATACATTCTAGAACACATTTATAACTTCAGTTTCTCATACCAGAGAAAATATATGATATTTACACATCTGTGACCTATTTATTTCACTTATGAGTGTGTCCTGAAGGTATGTCCATTTGAGTATAAATGATTCTATCTCATTGTTTATGGCAGAGTAATACTCCATTTTATTTTTTTAAAATCCACATCTTCTTTATCCAGTCTAGCAAAGTGCTTCCGATGTCCTTGAACGAGTCTCTGGTAAGTTACTTGCCCTCTGTCACCCAGGCCTCTGTGGCCTCAAAGAAGACAACGCTACATTGTGTGTAAAGAGCAGGCTTTCCCTTTGGTGCTGGGACGCAGGAGACCTAATCTAAGAGGCAGCTGGGCAGAGAAGGCCAAACAGTCAAGGGATGAGCCCAAGTCCTCAGCTCCAGCCTGCAGCCCAGCGCTCCCAGGAGTGGATTCTGCTGAGTCCCAGGAGGGACCCTGCCTGTGCTTCCAGTTTGCTCCTCAGTGTCCCTTCCTCCCAGCCTGTCTCAGCCACTTACTGCTCCCCAGTGCTCGCCACTGCCCGCGCCTTTGCCTGCCTCACTGATTCAAGATCTGCGTCCTTCCAAGTTCAACCCTCCTCTCTCCTCTGGGCGCTTCAGCCTCCTTCCCCATTTCTCCTCCTCCCTTCTCCTTCTTTTGTCTCTTCCAGATCATTCCAGCCCTGGTGGCCCTTAATGTAAATCACCTGTAGCCTCTAGTTTCATTAAGTCCTGGCAACTTTTGTGTTTTGGTTTCTAATTGGTCGACAAGGACAAACATCCCACATGCCCCTCACCCCACCCTGGCCTTTCTGAGCACACAAAGTGCCTCATAACAATGGCACCATCACTTACTTTTGGGGCTGGAGAGAATGGTTATCACCATCTAGTCAAGCAGCCCTATTTCAAAATGAGTAAATTGATGCTGGGGATTTAGCTCAAGTGGTACCGCACCTGCCTTGGAAGCACACGGGCCTGAGTTCGATCCCTGGTACCACCAAAAAAAAAAAAAAAAGCCAATATGAGTAAACTGAGATCCAGAGATATTCCACTTCACATTCCACGGTCAAGGTCAGAGCAGCAACTGAAGTTAAGTCTCTTGGCTTGTTGTCGAGCAGGAAGAATAAGAAGAGGTTTAGGCTGTGGTGTTGGATCCACGTTTTTCCCTTCACGACCTAGACTCTAATAGCTTACCAGGAGCCATTTTTTCCTTTTGGTGACAAACATTTTCCCCTTAGTTTCTTCTTTTATAATGCAGATTATAAAATGGACTCCCAGGTCCAGGATGGCAAAGCTGGGTCCGTTCCTCTTTGCTAGAAAGGGGAGCAAGGGAAGCTTACAAGCTTGCCCACCCCCCAGCCTGGCTCTGGTCAGTACATGCACTGTCTGTTTCCTGATTGACAGGTGCACCACAGAAGAGCCGGCCTGGGGATCTGGGAAGAGTTAAACCTCAAGGAAATATTTATTACCAGGATTCTGTCATTGTGAGGGAGCAGCAGGTTAGACTGGGCAACCAGCAGGCCGAGGGGCACCTGACTTTCTCTGGTTGCAGGGGAGGCCTGGCCTGCAGGGCATGGTGATGCCAGGCAGCTGTGGTCTGGTTTGATTTCACCCTCTTTGGCCTTGGAGAACTCCCAGAAGATTGACGTGAATGTGCAATCATCGTCAATTACTGGTGGAAGCGGTGAGAGCCACAGCGGCTAAGTAGACACAGTGCAAATGAGGAGCACTCAGGAACCCGTCTGGCCCGGGCCCAGCTTTGCCCTTAACCAGGTGAGTATTTGTGTCTAAACTTTCTAGCTCCTCGGGGTTTCTCCACTCAAGCATTGAGGTTGGACCACATTAGTGACACAAATGATTTTTCCCCCAGCTATGACGGGCACAGGTCAAGCTCTCTCATGGGTCTGGCAACTTCTGGGACCACGACAGAGGCTGTAATACAAACCCACTCTGAAATGCTCATCAGAACTATAATTACTGTCAAGGGCATCACAGGGAGTCATTTGCCTGTGTTCTAATTTATATAACAAAATTCAAAGCTGTGCACTTGGTATTTAGGAAGGAAATCTCCACAGAGCTGGTGGGGTATGTATGACCTAGAGGAGTCTCAGCCTTCCCAGGCTCCTGGCTCTGGGGTTCACATGCCCGATTCTGGGTTCCTGATGAATGTGGTGTCATTCCCTGATAGGAGGCGGAGCGTGCAAGCCTAAGTGCCCAGCTTCCATGTCCTATACAGATCACGGGGCCGCTGCGGCCCCTCCTCCTCCATCCCCAAGCAGGGGACGTGCCCAGCTTCCTCTGCTGTGCTCAGGCAGAGCCAGCTCCAAGCCCTCCACCCCACCCAGCTGCTGGGGCTCTGAGCTGACTTTCTTCATATCTCTGTCTTCAGCAAATACTGCACACAGGGAGGCTGACTTGCCAAGCCTTGCTTCAGTCTCATGCTAATAGGTCCCCCGGGGCATGGCAGGCGGGGGTGGGAGCTGGCACAGGCTGCATGGGTGGCTCCCACCCAAGCACAGACACTGCAGCCTGCAGAGCTGAATATGGCTGAGAGGCCCTCCTCAGGCCATTCCCATCTCTGGGTGGACAAGCTCCGGAGAGTACTGGGTTGCCCTGTGGACCCTCTAGGCATTACAGAGGGTGCTGTGGTGAGCTCTAGAATTCTTCTTGTCCTAGGCTCAGTCTAGTGCTGACACACTAGTGGGACTGTGGTAGCTGACTATTCCAATGCAATTGAAGCCAGAGGAGGAAAAAGAAAAGGACCATTTATTAGAAGCTGGTGGAGAATGGTGACTTCTTCGTGGATCCCCTCATCCATTCTTCTCATCAGCCCTGTGTGACAGGCAGCACTACTCTACATACAGCTCAGAGAGGCCAAGCAGCTGCCCAGGGTCACACAGCTAGAAGACAGAAGGGCATTCTGCCTGGCCTAGCATTCTTCTTCTTTTACTTCATCAGAGGCCTCAACCAGGGAAAGATAACCCAGGAATTGGAACTCCATTTGTCCGTGGATGAAAGGGGGCCATGTTTCTCTTTTCCCTTTTTCCAAGGTGGGTGAAGTCTCTCTTTCTCTGCCACCTCGCCCAACTTTCTCTCCTTTTGCAGTTCTAGCCATGGAGTTTCTTCATTCAAGAAAGAAGCAAACCCTCCTTTCCTGCCAGCAGAAATTGATAATTTATGAACCATTGCTCCAGCCAGAACAGAGAGCAATATTTTTTAATGCTTCTTAAAATCTAATATTAACAAGTCCTCTAAAGGGCGAAAAATATTTGAATGACGAGAAATAAATGTTTTATGAATCAGAAGGGGAGCGGTGCTCTGAAGTGGGCTGGGGCACAGCTGGGAGGCGGGAGGGTCTGAACTTGGGTTGGTTCACCGTCCCAAGTTTCTAAGCCTGAAGCCACCAGCGGGTGGGGGTGGGGGATCTCGCAGGGGACAGAGTGGTGCAGAGCTACACTGAATCGAGGGCCTAAAGGGTCTCCATGATGCCTGATGGCACAGTCTCCAGGTGGAAGACCACTGTGGATTCTAAGTGCTGGCCTCCTGGGGCCTGCTCCTCTAGAATGGCTGGCCCTCCAGCCCTCCATGCCCTGGTAACTCTAGGTGGTCACAGCGTGCACCAGACTGGGTTACTGTTCACTGTACCACCCTCATTGCAGACTAGTACACAGCCTGACCCCATGGCCAGGACCGACAGCCCATCCAACGTGTGCTCTGGTGTCAGGTACCCACTACTCCTTCTATCTGGATAGGGGGTGAGACAGGTGGTGTGCTCTCCCCGACTCACCGGCAGGATAGGGAGCTCACTGAGAGCCGGGGCGGTCCGTCACACAGCGTTGTCCCAGAAAAGTGAGCACCCTGCTCCCTTGTCCCCCAGTCTCCCCTCCTTAGCCAGGGTCCCCGCGGTGAAATCCGTTAATCTGGAGGAGTACCCACTTTCTTCTTAGACAAGCTCCCCTGGCCTTTTCCATTGTGAAAGCTGTTTTGCAGCATCAGACTTTGTCTAAGGTCCTCCTCAAACCCCTCCCCTCCGGCGAGGTTCCACAACTGGATTTTGGTCGCCTTTAATCAGAAAGTAGTGGGGGAAGGGACACAGCAAGGAAAAGCAAGTATGAATTAGTTACCCTTTGGAATCGATTACATTTTAATGTCTATCTTCTACAATAGAATAACAGTTAATAAACAACTGTGCATCAGTATGCAAACAGTAAAGGTGTGGGATTTATTTCATCACGGCTGGATACACTGCAGATTCACGGATCCCTTGCAATCTGAGATTCACAGTTACTGGGAAAAGAGAGTGAATTTTGTTACGTCCATGTCCCAGCAAGCTACTCCACCTCCCTAGACCTCAGTCCGTGCTTTTATAAAATGGTGACATGTACACTTACGCAGCAGGGCTTCCCCAGCACTAGGGTGAGACTATGAATACTAGGAACATGTGGCAGATGGGGAGGGGCTCCATTTGTTCTATCCATGCTGCTTTTCAGCCTTGTGATTTCTGGCCAGATGCAGAGCTGACTCTGCCTTAGTTTTCTCATCTGCAGAATGAGAAGCACAGTCCTTATCTCCTTGAATGAAGGAGAAGATCCAGAGTTCTGAATATGAATATTCCTGGTACCCAGCAGGCCCTGAAAGAATTATGTTCTTCCCTTCTTTTCTGCCAATCCCTCCTACCTTCTTTGTAGTCATATTCAGGGCTCAAGCCTCACCTTCTTCAACAGCCTGGTCTAGGACAAAGCTCCTTTCCAGAAATACATTCATCACAGGCTAAAGACTTGATAGCTGATGTCAGTTACAGAAGATGTAATAGCAAATTAATTCAAGATCCTATTTACATGCATCAACCATGATCACGTGCTGCTTTGACCTACTGTCCTGTGCCTTAATTAAAGCAATCAGTGTGCAGTGGTGAGTGACAGTCTGGGCTTCTCAGGCTTCTGTCAGTTTCACACTCGTCTGCATTACCCGAGGCTCAGCCAGGTCAGCCTGTCCACACCTGCTGCTCGCAATGTGGCCTGGCCCTCCCCTAAGAGACGTGGTCATCTTTTATCGTGGGACCGGTAGGGCCTGAGCCAGGCGAGAGGAGCATTTGGCTGAAGCAGGGACCACAGCATTTTTTATTGCCAACCTTCTATTTTCACACCAATAACTGGGCCACAGTGACCTCTCACAGCAGCCTCCTGGGGCCAAAACATGTGCTCTGAAGCCGCGAGCCCCAGCCTGAAACTTCTCGCTTTGGACTTTGCTCTGCCGTGGCTGGATGTTAACCTTGCTGGGACTGGCTGAGGGCCCCACACTTGGGGTCATTCTAAGTGTGGTGGTGGACAGCGTCAGTTATGAAAAGAAGATGTGCAAATAGCCAACAGACACATCACTAATCGCAAGAGAAATGCAAATTAAAAACCACAGGGAGCTATTGCCCCGCACCTGTCAGAACTGTTACCCAAATGACAAAGCACAACCAGCGCTGTGAGATGTGGCAGAAAGGGAGCCCCTGCCACTATCAGTGAGAACATAAATTAGCACTGTCATGGCAGAAATAGTGTAGAGATTCCTCAGAAAGGAAGCTATTCGGAACTACTGTAGGATCCATGGGTCTCACTCCTGGGTGTATAACTCAAGAAGTGGAAGTCGGATGTGGACGGCACATTTGCACTTCCGTGTTCTCGGCGGCACTACTCACAACAGCTAAGGATGGACGGAGCCGGCGTCAGTGGGTGAATGGATAAAGAAAATGGTGTGTGTAGCACATTTTAGTTAGATCAGACCGATAAACTCAAGAGATCTGTTGTGCGACATGATGACCATTGTGAATATATTCTTGCAAATTGCTGAGTGACTAGATTTCAAGTGTCTTCCTCTAATACACTTTTTTCTAATACACGTGTTCATTAGACTAATTAAGCCACTCATGATATAGGCATATTTCAAAACGTGTTGTACATAATAAATACATAGAATTTGCCTCTGTCAGTTTTAAAAGTAAATGTAAAAACAGAGATCGATTATTGCTTTGGGTCCAGCATCTGGCTGCGTGGCTTACCACAAAGTACTTGACCTCTCGAAGTGTTGGTTTCCTTCCCAGTAAAATGAAGCCGTACTAAAACGTCATGCCTGTGGGACTGTTGGGGGCTGAAGGAAGAGATGCTGTCACACACCCAGTGGAGAGATTGGCATGTCAAAGGAATGCGGTAAATGTTAGGGATCGTACTGGCTGATGATGAAATTCTCCCAATAACTCTGTGGAGTAACAGTCCCCCCGCTCCCCCTTTTTATTTTTTTTATTTTTTCATTTTTTTTATTTGGAGACAGGGTCTCGCTTTGTAGTTCAGGCTGGCCCTGAGCTCACTATGGTGCCCAGGCAAGCCGCC
>PVIC010006761.1:0-16930 GCA_004025085.1 Thryonomys swinderianus
TTTTTTTTTTTTTTGCTTTTGAGACAGGGTCTCGCTTTGTAGTTCAGGCAGGCCCTGAGCTCACTATGGTGCCCAGGCAAGCCGCTGCAAACTCAGCAATCCTCCGGTCCCTGCCTCCCGAGTGCTGGGATTACAGGCGTGAGCCACCACACCCGGCACTGTGGTATGCGGTGTTGATTGTTGGTGGGCGTGTCTCCACGCCCAGCATTATATGTGGTTACCAGGGATCGAACTCAGGACCTTGTGCTTGTGAGGCAGGCGCCGGAACCACTGAGCTAACCCTCTGGCCCCATTCATAGCACTTTTTAAGAAAAACAAGAAAATATCTTTTTGCATCTGATATAAAAAAATTTTAAATTTAAATCACATGACAGTGATTAGTCATGTATTATGTGCTAAGTATCTGTATGGCTAAAATGATAAAGCAGCATAGACATTTATATAAAGTCCAAGAAAACACAGCTATCTGCTTAAGCTATAAGCTGCTCCATTTCTAAGATTTTTAGGTTTATTGAGAGTCTAGCTATGCAGTTCAGGCTACAGGTTGTCTGTCAGCCCTAATCTCCTGAGTGCTGGGATTACAGGCATGTGCCACCATACCCTGCCTTAGTTAACAGTTCTGTTAAGCAAATCCAAAGTATAACAGATGCTGGAGGAACTGGCATAAATAAATAAACATATATCCCCTCTTCCACTTTTGTCTCCCATACTTACCTTATAGTTGTTCCAGTACAGGGTGTCTTGGGTGATTTTTTCACCAAGTATAGGATATGTCTGAATAGCTACAGGCTTATAACTAGCCATGATTTCATGTGATTGCACTATTGTCCAATAGTCAATAATCTGGAACTGATATTAGAAATAACCCTGAAAGAGAAAACATTTTAAAAGGTGTATTATTTATAAACTTGTGCATGTACATAAGAGTTTACTCTACTTGCTTTCAGAAGGCTGTGTGAAAATCTGTACACTAGTGACTAATAAATCTTTTTAGAGACCATCTAAACAAAGCAGGAAAGGCTACCATGATGTGTGATCTACTCAGCTGTATATACAGACTCTCACTTGTATACACATGTTCATATGTGTTTCACGCTTACCTGACCAGGTTGGCCATTGGGGAATAAAACTGGCTCATACTTACAATAGTCAAACCAGAGAAAAACAAACTGGCTTATAGTGGGAATTTTTGGACAATGGGAAGCACTAAAACTACAAACACACCAGATGTGGTGGTACATACTTACAATCCCAGCACTTGGGAGGCTAAGGCTGGAGGGTCACCATGAGTTCAAGGCCATAACAATGTTGTGAATCATGGCCAGCCCAGACTACAAAGTAAGATTCTATGTCAAAAAAATAAACGTCAAATATAAAAACACAGTGCATATACTTAACTTCCTCAAAGCCTACAAATGCCAAGAAGGAAATAAAACTCTAACATACAAAATAAAAAGCTAAAAGTAAAATTAGAAAGTAATGTTCTAACACCACAACTTTAATTTTAAAAGGTGTAAATAACAGCAAAGAAAAAAACGAATAAAGCAATTTCAATTAAAGTGACAGAATGGAGTAAAAACAAAACTATAAAAACTAAAGATTAAAAACAATAAAGCTGGGCCGGAGGGTTAGCTCAGTGGTTCCGGCACCTGCCTCGCAAGCATAAGGACCTGAGTTCGATCCCCGGTTACCACATATAATGCTGGGCGTGGTGGCTCACGCCTGTAATCCCAGCACTCGGGAGGCAAAGACAGGAGGATTGCTGAGTTCGCGGCGGCTTGCCTGGGCACCATAGTGAGCTCAGGGCCAGCCTGAACTACAAAGCAAGACCCTGCCTCCAAAAAGCAAAAAAAATAAAATAAAATAAAATAAAGCTTTTAATATGTCATTAAACCAAAACATCTACCCAGAATTAAGCAACTGCAAGAGATTCAATTTTATCAGGTGAATTTTAGTGGTGTTACTGTTCATCTCTTCTGAAAAGCCTAAAACATGACATTAGTGATGCCAAAACAAGTAAGTGTGATTTTTTTTCTTTTTGAGGGAACAGAGTACCTTCACTATGGCCTTAAACTTGTGATCTTCCTGCTTCAGTCTCCCAAGTGCTGAGATTACAGGCCATGACCCACCAGGCACAGCAGGTGTGATATCTCTAAAAGCTGTTTTGACAAAGCACAGTAATTTATGACAAAAAGGGGAACTTCTTCCATTCACTCAAGTACCTACAATGTGTGGACACTAAGGACACAATGATAAACACTCACATACCATCTTCTCCATTTGGGCTGGTGACTGGCTTCACTAGGAATCTAGACTTAGCTTTGGCTTGTCTTTCCTTCTCATTCCTAACAGCAGGAAGATCACAAGATCCAGAAAGATTTATAAGATCCACTGACTTTATCTCCCAATTTTTGTTAACTTCACCAATTGAGTTCACCCCTAGCTCCATCACCCTAATACAAGTTTTTTATCTACCAACACTCTTAATATCGCCTTGATTCTCTCCTCCATCTTTCAAATGGTCACCAGGGAGCCTCTACTCCAAACTCAACACTTACAGAAAAATCAGATTCTGCTTACTCTGAATATTTCTGACAACGCACATGTTCATATTGCTTTATGATTATTTTTTTTTTTTTTGCCTACTAAACAATCCGTGCCTGGAAGATCTTTACAAAATGCTCAAATAACGTTTGTGTAGGGAAGGAAAAGGAGATGTGACACAGTATGAAAATCGGGGGGCAAAAAATGAAATAAAAACGAAGAGGAGGAAAACGATCTGGCCGTGGCCAGTGCATAAGAAATAAGTTTTAAGAGCATTAACAGGCACTACAGCAATAATAAATGCTATGAATTAAGTACAGAATACCGAAGGCTCAGAAAAGGAAATTTTGTTTGTTTTTGCGTTTTTGAGACAGGGTCTCGCTTTCTTGTTCACGCTGGCCCTGAACTCACTACGTAGCCCAGGCAAGCATCGAACTTACAACAATCCTCCTGCTTCTGCCTCGCGAGTGCTGGGATTACAGGTATAAGCCACCACGTCCGGCAGAAAAGGAAGTTTTTTTGTTTGTTTGTTTGTTTTGAGACAAGGTCTCGCTTTGTAGTTCAGGCTGGCCCTGAGCTCACTATGTATGTAGCTCAGGCAAGCCTCGACTCGGCAATCCTCTTGTCTCTGCCTCCCGAGTGCTGGGATTACAGGCGTGAGCCACCACGCCCGGCAGAAAAGGGAAATTTTTAATTCTACCCAGAAAGAGCGTGCTAAACGGAGCCCTCTAGTTTAATAATATACCAGCTTCATCATTTATAAGGGTCACGGGGGGAGCTCGAAAAGAAAACAACACAGGACCACTCGAAACTCTGGAAACAAAGGCAGCGATGGAATTCTACCCACTGCCCGGGAAGGGTACATATTACTTCCGTCGCTGAAGACAGTGTTCAGGAAAGTGGGTGACTGTAGAAGGAAATTTGGGTCAAAAATAAACCTAAGATCCATGGGGGTGGGTTTAAATTTAGGTGTGTCCTGCCCAGCCCGAACTACAGGGAGGCCTCTAGAAAGGGGGGCTATCTTCGATGGTGGCTGCCTCACCTACCTCTGCTGCGACTTGGGGGGCAGCCGACACACCCTGGTTCCAAGGACAACTTCAAGCACTTCGGCAGACCCCTACAGCCTGCCGTTCTGAATCATCCACGCAAAATCACGCGGAGCCTCCGAGAGCCCAGAACACCCGGTCAAGAGGACGCGCGCGAAGATGACGTATACGTAGACTCTTGATGACGTTGTGCGCAAGCCCAAGAGACCCGCGCAATCCGGAAGGCACAGGGGCAGGCAGATGGGCGGGGCGGCCGGGAGTAGGAGTAAGCGCCGGAAAAGGCCGGGGTGTTGCTCTAGTGACCCAAGCTGTCACCTGAGATGACCCTATCTCCGTAGTACTCAAGCAGGTGGACCGCGGAGCGTAAAGGGTGGCTGAAAGAACCAAACAGAAATCCTGGAAAGCCTCTCGGCTGCAAAGATGTGGAATCTTTTTTTGCCAGAAGGCAAAAGAAGAAATCGGAAGTGACGTCGCGGCCAAAACAAGCCTGGGCTTGAGGTCTGTACCGAATCTGGGTCCCGCGGCCGCCCTGGGAAAGGCCGACCGCTTCCTGCAGGACTCCGCCCGCCGCGACCTCCCAGGGTCCGCTCGCCCAGGGAGCACACTGTTGCCCGGACGCCTGTGGCGACACCCGGGACACCTGTCCCCTGTGGGGCCTCATTCATTTCCACAGCACCTTCCTTCCTTGTAGGACAGTTTCAGGGTTTGGAAGAACCAAGGGCTGCTGTTAGTAGCTTTTACTGGCGTGTAGCCGGGTTGCTTTCTTCACCTCGTTAGACTCTGCATCCCTGAGCTCTGACAGAACGAGGTGAGCCTAGCTACCCTTGGCCTTACCTCTTTCTTGACGCCGCCTCCTCTGAGTCACCTCTTTTCCCCTTCATCACCTAGACTTCATGAATTTGGCTTGTGTGGAGATACGTGTTGTTTCCACCTTCCCCCAAGCATCTGTGCTGTTGTCCTCTCAGAGATTGGTGATTCTGTCTGAAACCATGCTTTATAACACAGCTGTGTAGAGTTGGGAAGAGTATTAGTGTTGCCCATTTCAACACCTTTATTTTGTAATTGAATCTCATAAAACTTATGTGTCCAGGATTGCACGGCTAAGTAGTGCATGTTGGAAGTGAAAAGCCAGATCTAATCAGCAAATGTTAGACAGAAAACAATGTATAAACGTGTTAAAGCCAAGATCAGAAAACATTTATGGAGCATCTGATAAGACAAGGGCAGTTTTGTGTGCAACGATTAGTAACAGTGGTGTCTGTCCTAGGGTTTTTGGCTTGGCATTTAAAACACAGTTTTCAAGAGACTGGAAAATGCTAAAATAGAATTAGATGGAGGGTGCTGAGAAGGCGCGGGGAAGTGACGCTCAGTTCGCCTTTGGGTAGGAGAGTGGAGGAATTGGTTCTTCCCTCAGCAAACCCAGTTCACATTGTACATTCTCATTTAAGAACCCAGAGACTTGCTGCATTGCACTTCTGTTTCCATTTAAGTCACTAATTTTCTGTTGTGGTTTCCTTCTTTTCTTTTGCTTAAATATACCACCTTTGTTATCTATTACCTTTCATTTGTATTATTTCTTCAGTTGTTTCTCCTAGGAAGTTGTACTAGTTGAGTGCCTGCTGCTTATTTTAATGGTCAGAGTGATGAAGTCAGTGGAGGTGAATAAAATTCTTAATAATCTGTGAGCTTCCTTTTCCTCCTTGCCTATGTGCACAAGATAACCTGTGCTGCCTACTCAAAGGATTTTTACGAAGATCCTAATGCATTTTTCTCCTTTAATTTTAAAACTCAAAATTTCTAAGAGGCAGTAAATTCCAACGTGAAAAAAACAACTGGGTGTTCATTTTCTTCCTGTCTTAAGGGATTTTCTATCTGGGACAGTTAGATGTTTTGAAAATCCAACCTATAATTTACATAGTTTTAGTTTTCACAAAAACCTGTATTAAATTGCTGGTGCTTAATCTGAATGAAAACTGATAAATATTCCTTCAGTTCATTAAAACCAAAGCTACATAAAACTTTTCACAAAGTAGGAACCACAAGCACTACAAATAATAATGCTAATAAACCTAGATATAACACGTTAAAACATTCAAATTAAACACCATTTATGTAAATATAGCATGTATTTAAAAATGAACTTCAAGTAGGTTAAAGTTTTAACATTAAAAATTTATTTTCATGGGTAGCCAAATCTTTTGGCAATGGTAATTAAATTTGTTAGAGTATAGCAATGGAGCTGCTAATGTTTCTATATTTCTCTTATTCTTTGCCAAGATTCTGTAAGGTTTATAGTGTTTTACAAATAAGACTGAGGCTCAGAAACGATTTAGTAACTTATACAGGTCAAAACAGCTAGTGGATGGCAAAGCTTGTATTCATACCCAGGTTTCTCTTCCTCTGGATAGTGTATGCTTTCTATTATGTATAAGTTCTTTAAGAGCACTGTTTGGATACATGATTGAATATGATTTTTTTCTTTAACTTAAGTTGATATACTTTTAATTATCTAATATTTTTCTTTCAGATTTTTTAATATCCAAATTCTAAGACTACATTGGATATCACTCTTATAATTCCAAGAAGAAATCAGAATAAATGTTTTAATTATTGAAAACTATAGTTGAAATCATGGCTACATCATCGAACCTAGATATTGGAGCCCAGCTGGTAGTGGAAGAGTGTCCCAACAATTACGGTCTCTCTGGCATGCCAGACATTAAATTAGAACATCCACTGGACCCAAATTCAGAGGAAGGATCAGCTCAGGGTGTTGCCATGGGAATGAAATTCATACTGCCCAACCGCTTTGATATGAATGTGTGTTCGCGATTCGTGAAATCCTTAAATGAAGAGGATAGTAAAAATATTCAAGATCAAGTTAATTCTGACCTGGAGGTGGCATCTGTCCTATTTAAAGGTTGAAAGTTATGGTATAAATATCTGCCTTTGTTTTTGTTTATTTGATGGGGGGGTGTTGTTGTTTTGGTCCACTTTGGGGTTTTATTTATTTATTTTTTCTTTTTCCATCATGAGATTTGGAGTTCAGGAAGAGTTTGGAAGTCATCTTTTAGTAGGATTTTCTAGAATCTTGCAGAAACCAGAATTAAGTAGCTTCATATTATATGTCTATTTTAAAGGACATGCATGATTCTTAAATTTCTTGCTTATTCTTTACAAATTCCTTGTTCCTTTTTGAAATGAATTAGCTTGCTATTCCCAGTTTGTGAATATTTCATTTGTATCTGTTTTTTTTTTTTTTTTTTTTTTTGAGACAGGATCTCACTTTGTAGTTCAGGCTGGCCCTGAGCTCACTATGTAGACCAGGCAAGCCTTGAACTCATCAATCCTCCTGTCTCTGCCTCCTGAGTGCTGGGATTACAGGCGTGAGCCACCACGCCCAGCACTGTGGTATGTGGTATTTATTGCTGGTGGGCGTGAGTCTCCACACCCAGCATTGTATGTGGTTACCGGGATCGAACTCAGGACCTTGCGCTTGTGAGGCAGGCGCCGGAACCACTGAGCTAACCCTCTGGCCCATCATTTGTATCAGTTTTAAATGCTTCTTTCAGTAGGCTGTCAATGTTCTTTAGATTTACTTTTATAATGTTCTGTTGAATAATAAAACTAATCTCAATAAAATTGCTCCAGAGTAATAATCTTTCTGGAACTTTCACTTTGGTAGTATAGACTTTTGTGACTATATAAATGTAACATCACTTGATAATCATGCATTAATGTTGTTATACCACATACATTTCTTTTATAATGTTTACATTGACATGGAACTTTTGCAATGTTTTGTCATAAAATATTGTTTTAATGTGTTTAAATTTATTTTATTTAGCTGAATGCAATATCCATACATCTCCTTCTCCTGGAATTCAAGTAAGACATGTCTACACACCCTCTACCACAAAGCATTTCTCACCCATAAAACAGTCAACTACTTTAACCAACAAACACAGAGGAAATGAGGTCTCTACCACACCTCTGTTAGCAAATTGTAAGTACATGCTACTAATGTTTTAAAATGTTACTGCTAGTGCCGGGCGTGGTGGCTCACGCCTGTAATCCCAGCACTCGGGAGGCAGAGACAGGAGGATTGCTGAGTTCGAGGCTTGCCTGGACTACATAGTGAGCTCAGGGCCAGCCTGAATTACAAAGCGAGACCCTGTCTCAAAAAGGAAAAAAAAAAATGTTACTGCTAGTAGAGTATTTTCAAGACTTTGGCTTTGAGATATTTTCATGAAGTGCATATTCTCTCTCTCTCTCTTTTTTTTTTTCTTTTGTGGTACCAGGGATCAAACTCAGGCCCTTGTGTATCCAGTGTTGGTGTGGTACCACTTGAGCTAAATCCCCAGCCTCTCTTTTTGAAATACTTTTAGTAACTTACAAACTTTTTAAGATATCATTATATATTTAAATACTTCACATTATCTTTCTCTGTTAAGAAGAAATGCAAATTGAAATATTGATTATTAAAAGCTTTATACCCTTAAAAACAGTATAATTAATTGGCTGATATAATGCTACTTTACTGTAATCTCAGCATTCAGGAGACTGAGGCAGAAGGATTGCTACAAGTTTAAGGCCAGCTTGGGCTACATAGTGAGTTCAAAGCCAGCCTGAAGTACAGAGTGAGACCTTGTCTCAAAAAAATAAAAACAGTAGTTAATTGTGAACTTTTTGCAATTAAGACATTACTGTGCTGTGTTCATAGTGCAAAGTTTTCATGTTTTACTTATAAACAAGATCACTAATGAATGATTTTTCTAGGAAAATCTGAGTGATTTGTGTTTGAATAAAATAGCTTGAATACAAAACCACCTCTTTTAAAACTTTAAATGTATAATTTTTTTTGGTACCTTGGATCAAACTCAGGACCTTGTGCTTGAGAGGCAGCAGTAGAACCACTGAACTAAATCCCCAGCCCAAATCTATAATTTTTAACCATGAATGATGATTGTAGAGAAAATAAAAGCTTTTCTATTTGAGTTAAAATACTTAATGCATGGGATTTAGCTCATTGGTTCTGGCATCTGCCTTGCAAACACATAGTCCCAAGTTCAGTCCCAAGTGACCAGTACCACAGTGCCGGGTGTGTTGACTCATGCCCACCAGCAGTCAGTACCACACACCACAGTGCTGGGTGTCATGGCTCACGCCTGTAATCCCAGCACTCGAGAGGCTGAAGAAGGAAGATTGCTGTGAGTTTAAGTCTTGGCTGGTCTACATGGCTCAGGGCTAGCCTGAACCACAAAGTGAGACCCTGTGTCAAAAAAAGTAATAATAATTTATGTAGAATAGATTTATAAATGAGTGCTAAACAGCAATTTGATGTTAATCACTGACTTTAAAAATATAATATAAATGTACCTGTATTCCAAAGCTCTGTGAAATCTGTTTTTACATTGGACATATAAATCTCTCATTGCATGCTGCAGCAGCTGAGGCGAGAAGTCTTTCTCTAGGACCCCTCCCTCCACCTGTTGGCCTGTTCTGGCTTGCTTAAGTCCTCCTATTACATTCCTTTGCATAATATCACAAAAGTCAATAGTGTAATATCACTAAAGTCAATGATCAAACAATATTAAGGCTTCTTACAAGAACTCCCAAAGAACAGTGCCTTTGTGGCATTATTCAAAAATAGATTGTCTTAAAATATTCCAAACATTGAACTTCTCAGCTGAAAAGAAATAAATAGCTACAGATTATCTGGTTCACAGTTTTCATATTACAAACAAAAATATTTAATCAGATATCAAAGAACATGTGGCTGATTTGCCACAATTAGGTCCATCCTCAAGAATTTACTTTCCAGGCCAGTTTTCCATGCATGACCTCACCCCTCCTAATGTGAAGAAAAACCCATAGCTCTTGAAATAAAAATATTTAGGATTTCTAAAAACCAAGGCACTGCTGTATACCCTTGGAGTCCCAGGTACCCAGGAGGTCGAGACCACCCTAAGCAACAAAGTGAGATGTTATCTCAACAAAGCAAAACAAAGACCAAAAAAGAAAAGAAAAAAAACAAAAAAAAGTACTCAGTGGACTCAGTCAGAAGACAAAAACAATGTCTTTGTGTCTTTTGGACCTGTCTTCTTCATAAGTTTGGATCCAGAGATAACATTTTTTAAATGTTAAGCCATCTATTCAGAATAAAATAATTTTGTTGA
Source organism: Thryonomys swinderianus (assembly GCA_004025085.1). NCBI lineage: Eukaryota > Metazoa > Chordata > Mammalia > Rodentia > Thryonomyidae > Thryonomys > Thryonomys swinderianus. The sequence goes on from PVIC010006761.1 coordinate 9,770, forward strand.
AAATAACAATTTGCAAATATCAAACTAGAGTACCTTCAGTGAATATGTAAGCATAATTCTTGGGTACAGAAAAAGTACCTGTAATGTTAAGATATACTTTAACTTAATTTTTCTAAATGAAAAAATGAGCTCTTATTTTGAGAAAGAAGTTTACCCCACAGACACAAACTGTGAGAAGATGAGTGGGGCAGATGCACACACAGCCTTTTCTGGTGTTGTTTCAGCTCTGTCCATCCACCAGTTGGCAGCTCAGGGAGAGATGCTCTACCTGGCTACACGCATTGAACAAGGTAACATTAAAATAAATTCAGTATGATTTAATGGATTTATTTTAATATGGAAAAGTAGACAAAATTGCATAGTATCACTGGGGAGATAATCCAATGGATAGTGAAAAAAATTAATATAAGTATGAAAGTGAGAATTTTTATTTTCACAACACTTTTTTAGAAAGCATTTCTATTTCGAGTTGTGTGTGAAAATGTGTATGTGGTGTTATTTACATACACAGAAAAATATACACATTATATTGTGTTAGTTTCTTCAGTCAATGGTTTGGAAAGCTTTTCATAGATCTATGTTCTTTTTAATCTATAATTTTTAAAAAGTGTAATTTTGCATTGTATTGCACCTATATATTTCAAAATTTTGGTACTAAATGACAGTTTTATTGGCATTCTTTTAAAATATATCCATTGGATAAATCTGCACAGATAGATTTGCTGGGTCAAAGGGCATATGATCGTTGTTTGTTTGGTCCTGGGGATTGAGCCCAGGGCCTCATACCTCCTAGACAGCAGTCTACCACTGAGGTACAGCCTCAACCCTGAATTTTTATTTTTGTGTATATAACCATATGCTAGTCCTTAGACTAGAGTTAGCTTCTATTTCCTCATACCCTCACTGACACAGAATATTATTAGAACTTAATTTTCCCTAATCTGTAGGTGAAAATGGAGTCTCACAGTAATTTATTTTTTAAATTATCATCTCCTTGAGTTTCTTTTTGTATTTCTTTTTTGTCCCATACATTTATGTACATGAACTCTTAGTGAAGGAAATTAGCTTAGTGTTGTTTATATTGCGTATTGGTTTTTCCTTACTTTGTCATTTTTCTTTTGGCTTATGATTTTTTTCAAACAAGGGCTTAACATTTTAAGTGGCAAGTTAATTTTTTCCTTGGGACTTCTGAGTTTCATATCTTGCTTAGTAAGGATATCCCACTTATAAATTTATCCATTCTTAAGTATTTGTCCTGTTTATTGAATTGAGGGGGCATGACCAATGAGTTTTGTTTTATTTTTAAAAACATGTTATTTTTATAAGAAAGGCTAACTTAATCATTATCTTTCTGTTTGTACATAATTATTAAAAAATGTAATTCTCAGTTTGCTAAGTAACCTCAAAAAAATGTGGATCTTATAACAAGTAGGGAATTAAATGAAGTTCAAGGTAGAATTTCATGGTGCTATATTACAGAGTATTCTATTTTAAATATTACATTAGCAAACCATGCAAATGAGAGACTCTCATAGGCAGTGATGTTAGCTATAGGGTAGAAGGTAGTGTTAGTAAGATTTAAACTTGGGGCTGGAGATTTAGCTCAGTTGTTCCCGCACCTGCCTTGAAAGCCAAGGTCCTGAATTCGATCCCTGCTAACCACATACAATGCTGGGCGTGGTGGCTCACACCTGTAATCCCAGCACTCGGGAGGCAGAGACAGGAGGATTGCTGAGTTCAAGGCTTGCCTGGGCTACATAGTGAGCTCAGGGTCAGCTGAACTAGAAAGCGAGACCCTATCTCAAAAAAAAAAAAGGATTTAAAACTTGTATAGTAAGATACATTTATGTAATGCTAAGGGCTATTGTATAATCTCATCCTTGATGTGATCATCCCAACTAGATATAGAGGTAAGCAAGACATTCTGTATATGGAGAAATAATTTACTGGAGCCAGGATTCAAACTGTGGTCTCTGATTGTGAGACCGGCATTCTGTTGACTGCCTTGTACATAGCATATGTCGTATCTGGTAGCTTATTCTTCCTTCCTTCCTTTCGTTTCTTCTTTTCCTTACTTACTGGTGGTGCTGAGGATTGAAGCCAAGGCTTCAGGCATGCTAGGCACACCACTGAGCTCCCCTCACCCCCACACCCCACTCTGGCAGCTTATACTTTAAAGAATGTACTATATGAACCCAGCGGTGTACATTGAGGCACATTTTAATACATTTACCCTGCAAATTGCAACAACACAGAATAGCATTCAAAAGTCAGCATAAAAATGAGCTTCGTTGAATAATATAATCAACTTTTTTGGAATGCCAATAATTTCATAGTGATATTAATATGTGGTAATTAAATTAGATCACAAAAATTGCTTTTCTTTTAAATAGAAAATGTTATCAATCACACGGATGAAGAAGGATTTACTCCTCTGATGTGGGCTGCAGCACACGGGCAAATAGCTGTGGTAGAGTTTCTACTTCAGAATGTAAGGAAAATGCCTCAGAAAATGTATATGTGTAGTTACATAATTTCAGTTAAGCCTTAAAAAGTTTTTATATCACTAGTCAGCTGGATATAATGATTGAGGGTACAGCAAAATAGTTCATGTTTTCCATAGTCTCCTGAAGCTTAGGTCTAGTTGGGAAGGCAATGCTAATCATAGAAGAAACAGTTTAATGTTCAGCCCCCCAAGCACAGCAGGAAGAGAAATCCCATCAACCCCTTTAGGAAGTTTCTTAGAGCACCTGTGACCCAGAGTAAAGGGACAGTTAGGAAAAAGGAGCAGAGGGAGGAAGGAAGATCTCCAGACAATCTTCGTGATAACAGCCGTGAATAAAAGTGTCCATTATTTCCTTATTAGCCCCAGAACGTTATCTTACTCTAGTGTTGAATTGTGATTAGTACAAACAGAAGTAACAATGTTCTTGTTCAAATGAATTGAAAGTATTATTTCTACTTCTCACGCCAGGGTGCTGATCCCCAGCTCTTAGGAAAGGGTCGAGAGAGCGCACTGTCGCTGGCCTGTAGTAAAGGCTACACGGACATTGTCAAAATGCTGCTCGACTGTGGAGTTGATGTAAATGAATATGACTGGGTGAGTCTGTGGTACTCAATTTCAAATCACTATAACAAATTCTAGAATTTATTTGATTTAGGGGAAACCATAAATTTTATTAAGTAACTAAGAGGAAAAAAATTTTTTAACTACCCAGATGTCATAAACTTAATTATTCTATTTAACTATTTTGCACAAAATATTAAAATCTTCTTAAACCACTTTTTTTTTTTTTTTTTGAGACAGGGTCTCGCTTTGTAGTTCAGGCTGGCCCTGGGCTCACTATGTAGCTCAGGCAAGCCTGGAACTCAGCAATCCTCCTGCCTCTGCCTCCTGATTGCTGGGATTATAGGCACGAGCCACCACACCCGCACTGTGGTATGTGGTATTGATTGCTGGTGGGCGTGAGTCACCAAGCTCAGCATTGTATGTGGCTACCAGGATCGAACTCAGGACCTTGTGCTTGCGAGGCAGGCGCTGGAACCACTGAGCTAAATTTCTGGCCCCTTAAACCACTTTTTAATGCCCAATTCTTAGTAAAACATATGCCCAGTTCTTAGGCACGTTTTCCACAGTAGCATTTAATTGATCCTTGCCACCACCAAAAACTTAGACACCTTTCACTTTTTCAGAATGGAGGGACACCTCTGCTTTACGCTGTACATGGGAACCATGTGAAATGTGTGAAGATGCTTTTAGGTAAGCAGGTGAAATGATTATTTAGAAAATGCCATATGAGGGTTTTACTTTCTCGACTTGACTTCCCCTGATATTAAGAGAGCCTTGAACTGTTGATACATTCATCCTGTGCCCAGAGCAGGTACTTGCTACCACCTCGTGGCTGGTGAGAAGCAACCTCATCGCACGCCCCATCGAGAGTGGGAGCTTCTCTCCTTGCTGCTGGGGGTCACATTGGCATCCACTAGTGCTGTCCTTGTCCATGGTGTCTTTCTGCATATGTTTTGTCTTTGGTGATGAGTTTCAGCCAGTGTAGAGAACATGAAGTGTCTTCCCTCTAACGCACCAAAGCAAATTCTATATACCCTACGTGTACTGAGAAATCCTGAAAATGCCCTCCAAGTTGGCTGAAAGTCTATTTACATATGAGTCAGTAATAGATAAACACATCCACATTTTTATTTACTTATGTGGATTTTTCTGTTTTGGTGTAGAAAATGGAGCTGATCCAACAATTGAAACAGACTCTGGGTACAATTCTATGGATTTAGCTGTAGCCCTGGGCTATCGAAGTGGTAAGTATTTTAGAATTCTCAGGTTTCAATTCATTCACGCTCTATAAATAGTTTAAGCCAGTTGCCCAAATATTTTCATCACTTGTAGTAAAAAACATTGCATGTTACCCCAACTCCCGACATATACTTATAACTGTGGGCAAAGTAAACAAATTCCTACAAAGTCAAGAAATAAATTTTACTGTGGTTTTCATTGATCCAAATAATTAGCAAATTATTTATAGAACAACCTTGTCCCCTGGATTGTTTAGTTTGAAAACTATAAAAACCTAAGCACAGGGCCCGGAGGGTTAGCTCAGTGGTTCCGGTGCCTGCCTCACAAGTGCAAGGTCCTGAGTTTGATCCCCGGTAACCACGTATAATGCTGGGTGTGGAGATACGCCCACCAACAATCAACACCACATACCACAATGCCGGACGTGGTGGCTCACGCCTGTAATCCCAGCACTTGGGAGGCAGAGACAGGAGGATTGCTGAGTTCGCGGCAGCTTGCCTGGGCACCATAGTGAGCTCAGGGCCAGCCTGAACTACAAAGTGAGACCCTGTCTCAAAAAGCAAAAAAAAAACCTAGGCACAGAAAGTCCAGTAATGTGAACATTACCAAGTAGGTTACCAACTGAGTTTTTGGTTTTTATACTGCACTGTGTTACATTACAGATTTACACTTCATTATTGCCCTCCAACTATGAATGTTTCCCAGTTAAAGATAACTTTGTTTTAGATAAACAGTGGGGGGTAGTTAGATTTGATAGATTTTTAAAGTTTATAAACAGGACGCTGAGATTTTGCTTACATGTCTATTCTAGTCCAACAGGTCATCGAGTCACACTTGTTGAAACTGCTTCAAAATATCAAGGAGTGACACAGTCCTCAGAAAATGCTATCTGCCCTCTGTTCACTTTCTGGTCCCTCTATATGATAGTTTTGTTTACTTTTAAATTTTTACCTCAGTTGCAATACTTTCTGATTTTTAGTGTTTTAATAAATATTCTTCTAAGTAATTCACTGGTTTATAATAAAAATTAATGTTGATGCTTTTTTATAAATGTGTTTTACTGTATATTTTAAATTATAAATTAATGTTTTATGGCATGTAAATTTTTATGGTACAGATAGTTATCTGTCTTTGTATCAGGAACTGTAATTTGACACTTTCAGAACTTATTCACCCTATTCATCTGTTTTCTATTAACTCATTGATTTTACATAAGGTTTGCTATAAATCCATATGGAAAATATGTTATTGTTTAATTAAAAAGTGCACAGTGTGATTGTTTACAAAATGGTGTTATAAATAAAGTACTTTTTCTGTTGGTTTGCATTCTAGTTATTTCTAATTATCCAAGATTGTTACAGATTTCTTAGGATTTCTAGCTTTACCTTTCCGCCCTCCACAAAGATTTATTGATTTTCATTTCTAAATATATTGGAATATCAGTAAGGTTCTTAGGCCGGGGATGTAGCTCAATCGCACTACCCCTGCCTGCCAAGCACAAAGTCTGAGTTTGGAAAAAGAAAAAAGATAGGCAGATAGATAGATAGACAGACGTATTAGGTTCTTATGAGAAAAAGCCCTCAATGAAAGAGGAGTCAACTCTTCAAATGAGGTGCTTTTTAATTTTCCTGAAAAAGCACTATAAACCTAAAATCTCCAAATTAACATGTAATTTCACAAAGTCTCAGACTCTTTTTTTTTTTGCTTTTTTGGAGACAGGGTCTCGCTTTGTAGTTCAGGCTGGCCCTGAGCTCACTATGGTGCCCAGACAAGGCGCCGCGAACTCAGCAATCCTCCGGTCTCTGCCTCCCGAGTGCTGGGATGACAGGCGTGAGCCACCACGCCCGGCATTGTGGTATTCGGTGTTGATTGCTGGTGGGCGTGAGTCTCCACGCCCAGCATTGTATGTGGTTTCCGGGGATTGAACTCAGGACCTTGCGCTTGCGAGGCAGGCGCCGGAACCACTGAGCTAACCCTCTGGCCCAAGTCTCAGACTCTTAATAAATACTGAATCAAATTCATTTCCCCAGATAATTCTCTGGTGATTTTCATCCATGTGGCATTGAAAGGACATGTTCCCGTGACCTGTTAATGTTCCAAGGAAAACCAGGCCGGGCTAGACCTGCTCAGAATGAATCTCTTCTTTTATCAGCTGAGATGTGTCCTTGGGTGTGGGACAACACTTTTCTCACAGTGCCCCACTGATGAGATGGCACAACTCATGCCAGTTATTTGGTGACAGAGCCGCACAGTAGAGATCTGACTAGATAGTTAATGGTCTTTCTAGAAATATTGTAAATACTCAGTACATGCTTTTAGGGAAAATGTAATGGGTGATTTAAACCACTTAGCTTTATGTCCACTTAGCTTTATTTTTAATAGTTTTCAGCTTTGACAATGGCTTTTACCTTCTGAGTTTTAGAAAACAGATTTTATCACCATACCTTTTTATCTTTATCCACCAAAAGATTAAAGCTTTAAGTTCTTTCATTAAAAAATACTGGCCAAACATACATATAGTATGTATATGTTATTTTTCAAATTATATAATTGAATATATTTCCAGTAGGAGGCACTGATATATTCATATCTTAAAAGATATATTCATATCTTTTTAAGAGATTTGCTGTAACAAATGTTTATAACTATGATAGTTTCAAAGTGGACAACAATAAAACAAAAAAGACAAACTGGCTATTATAATATGCTAAGTTAAATGTTCATTCCCTGTAATACTTCACCTTCTTTCTGTGGTGGGGCCTCTTACATTTATGTATTAAATGAGAGTCTCAAAAGTTTACTGTCTGCTCCTTTGTAATGGGCATGACTGGTACAACTCAAAAGTGAGCACA
>PVIC010006761.1:17030-53251 GCA_004025085.1 Thryonomys swinderianus
AAAAAAAAAAAAAAAAGTGAACACACTCATGGTTTTTAAATTTTAGTTAGAAATTTCCACTATGTGTGTGTTGGTTTTATGATAAAATTACAATAAAAATGTGAGAAAGGACTATAAGTGATAAGCTTTTTAGATATCATGTAGACAAGAGCCACAGCCATGTAAAGAAAAGCGGTACAATCTAAAGAGGTTTATGTAAGTAATCTTGGGCCAAAGTGAACTTTCCAGCATTATTCCACCTTGTTCGGATTTTCCTCTTCCAGAGGTGAAAGCCTGTTGTGCTAGGGTAGTTCTGTGTGATAAGAGCGGTGCACGCTGGAACCTGTGCTATTACCTTCCCACTGATGGGAAGCTGGACACGCTACCATTGGTGATTTTATACCCTGTGGAAGTAAAATTAGGATCATAATCATCCTTAAGAGTTTTGGAAGTTTCTGGAGACTATGAGGTTTGGTTGTTTACAGGCCTGCTCAGAAGGCCCCTACACATCTGCGAGGTAAATATGCACCTGGAGAATGTTGAGGCTGCTCGTGGGTCCCTGAGGTGACCTTCCTAGCAGTCTCCTCCAGAGAGTCCCTCATCTCACAGTAAGCCGGACTTTAAAGTCCTCGTCAGTGGGCTGGTAGAAGTCCTTTAGGATAACTGTTTGTCACCATCTTTAACCCTAAAAATGAACCAAAATTTTTATATACGTCTAGATCCAACCTTTGAATATGCCCCAAATTATTTTAAAAGTTTAAAAAAGTTAACTGAAAGATTTGTTTCAACCACCACAGGGACTTTCCAAAATACTCCTCAAGTACTGCTTTGGTGATTCTCACCATAAATTTGAGTAACTCTTCATGGGGACACACTGCCACTGTGGCCTCATCGGCTGGGCCCAGGAGCCTGTCCGAGTAGGTTGGATCAATCTGACAAGCAGGGAGACCACAGCTCAAGGGTCACACGATGTGCAAGCCAAGGGCTCAAGCCTTCCACACAGTGTCATTCATACTTGAAACGGAAACACATAGAAGATTCTTTCTCAACATTTTCCAAGCTCAAATATGGAGGCCCACAAATTGGTGAGCCTGTCTGTAAAAATCTGCTCTTCATTGTTTTGTTTGAATGAGAAGTTGTTCACTGTAAATAATTTACGTCTATATTTTCCAGAAGGAAAAAACCAACAGGATTAACTTATGTGCCAACATAGGCACGTGCTTTCCTTGTAGGTGAAAGGCACCTACCTATACGTGCTGTGCTGCTGCATTTCAACACTTTGACATCTCTGAAGTAGGTACAGCTTCAAAAGGGTTACAGCTGATACTGTCATACAGTAACTATCCACCAGGTGACAGCAGTGATATAGTAAATGAAACTTCCATTGACACATCAAGAAACTGTCAACTTCAAACCACTTTAGAATTTATTAAATATAGTTGTCTCTTCGCATCCACAAGATGCACGCCTGCAGATTTAAGCAACTTGTGTTAGAAATATTTGGATTTAAAAACATTGTCTCTGGCTGGTCATGGAGGCTCACACCAGTAATCCCAGCACTCGGGAGGCAGAGGCTGGAGGATTGCTGTGAGTTCGAGGCTTGCCTGGGCTACATAGTGAGTTCAAGACCAAGTGAGACTTTGTCTCAAAAAACTAAAAGAAAAAGTCTGTACTGCATGTGTTGTACAGATTTTTGTCATTATTCATTGAACAGTACAGGACAACCACTAAATACATAGCATTCACTTTGTATTAGGTTTTATAAGTAATTAGAGATGATTTTAAATGGAAGCTGTGCACAGATTATATGCAAATACTATGTCATTTTATACTGGATTTGAACATCCACAAATTCTTATATCCTCAGGAGTCCTAAACCCCTATAATAATGAGGGGCCATTGCACACAACAACTTGCCTGAAGCAAGGTACAGTTCCACACAAGTTGATTTGAATGGCAGTTACTAAGGCCTCAGTTATTTTTAAATCTAGTTCTAGAAGTCTCAGCAAATGTTATTTAATGATGAACTGCAGCCTTTATTACATATTTTCCCAAGCTTTGTTGAAATCAAAGGAATTGAGGGAAAGATAGGGTCTATCAAAAATCATCAAGCGATGCAGAGAACCTAGGCTTCATTCTTACCAGTGTTTATGCTGGTGATAACCTAAGCACTTTAGCTGTTAGTTTGTGAGGGAAATGTCTGTCAGGGTGAGGAGTTGGGGTCAGTGTTACAAATTAGCACCATTAGTCTCTGTATTCAATTCTTACTGATACCTTTAACAATAACCTCAAATGTAGTGGCTTAAAACACACAGACTGACTGTCTTACAGCTCTATGCTTTAGACTTCCAACAGGATTCCTGCTGGACTAAGATCAAGGTGTCGACAGGTAGGCTAGAAGCCATTTATTTGCCTTTTGCAGTGCCGGAGCGACCACACTCCTTGGCTGGGATGGCCTCTCCCTCTTCCAAGCCAGTGACACTGCCTGGCTCTGGTCCTGTTGTTATCCTTGCTCCCCCTGCTTCTCCTCTCTGCCTTTTTCTGACTTCCAAGAACCCTGATGATTATGTTGGGCCCATCCAGATAATCCAGAAAAATCTTCCTGCTCTAACATCAACTGATTAGCAACTTTAGCTCCTCTTTGTCATGTAACCTACTAACACATTCACAGGTTCTGGGAATTAGAGCATTGACCTCTTTGGGAGCCCATTATTCTGCCTGTTGAAGTCCATGTTTCTAGAAAGTGGCCATGTCTTTCTCCTGTTAGTCCTTGGTGTCCCCCCACCTTGGACAAGATCTGAGGCAGTCATTCAATTTTTGAACTGTTGGATTCTTTAAAAGTTCAACTTAGGCTAAATCAGTCATGGAGCTCAGTGGCTGGGCTACACCCCATCAGCATCATTCTCCCACCAAAACTGTTTGCAGAGTTTTGTATTATCCAAATGTCTTTGGCTTCCATCTAAGAACAAGAGTACTGATGGCCAAGAAGAGTACATTGATTCCATATGTAAAGTCCTCTGGTGAAGGGTGAGGAGAAATTTCCTTCTGGTCTTTGCTTTATGTTTCAGGTCTAATAAGTCAAGTAACTGATCACATTCTTCTCTTTGTGGCCAACAAGAGGGTCAGTCCAAACTTGTGGCCCATTTTAGCACACACATAGATATTCTTTGCATGTATATTGTGCATACTAACAACTTTCAGCTCCTCTTAATTTCGTATCCTGATTTTTTTATTTGATGGGATTTCATTGTTTGTTTCACACTTAATTGCTCTTTTTCATGTTGCGTCTTTTCACTCCTTCTAAAATCTTTTGTGGAATCACATGGTTATAAGCAATGGACCAGCTGACATGCAAATCACATCCTAAGTGAAAACTTGGGTAACTCTCCAATTTATTTAATTGCTCAAAAGGCACGTTCTCACCTTCTGCTTGTACTAATCATTGTGAAGAACACTGTAGTTCTGACATTTTCCCCACAAAACCAAACTATTGGGAATACCAGAAAACATTTCTGTTGCTTACACCAGACTGCTCAGGTGGAAGAAGTGGTGCAGGAAAAACAACCCACTCAGTCTTCCTGAAAGTGTTTCGAATGTTCACTTTCTGGGAGTCAAATTCTAGAAAGTGAAGAGACATTTCACTGAAAAATAAAAGGAGTTCAGCAAGGCTGAGGGCTCACTCTCCAGCTGCTGTTGCCTGTTGAGTTCCAATGAGAGGGAAGGAAAAAGGAGCAAGGGAGTGGAATTAATCCGTTTTTTAATCAGATTGTTATGCACACCTCATTTTCCAAAGTCAGATTATGTAGAACTTAAAACAGCATCCTTCTCCCCCTCCTTTACCTCACACTCGCTACATATAGACTTTATTTGTGCTTTATTTTCTTCTATATTTTTAAGTAACATGCTTAAATAGCTACCAGTTTATTCATCAACTTAAGCGTACTCCTTGGAGTTCTTATGATAGATAAGGTTTTAACTTACATATATATATGTACATATATATACATATATATATACACACACACACACATACATATATTTTTAAATTTAATTTTATTTTTTTTAGACAGGGTCTCACTTTGTAGTTCAGGCTGGCCCTGATCTCACTATGAAGCCCAGGCAAGCCTCAAACTCAAGGCAATCCTCCTGGCTCTGCCTCCCAAGTGCTGGGATTACAGGTGTGAGCCACCATGCCAGGTTTAATTTATATTTATTTCACAACAGCCTTCTCTTTGTGCCAACTTCTTTAGTTCTTTGGTTGAGCGGTATCCACTGATTAGTCAGCAGGATATGGTGATGAGTGCCTATAGTCACAGCTACTGCAAAAGATGAGGCTTGAGGATTATTTGAACTCATGAGTTTAAGACCAGCCTGGGAAACACAGCAAATACTCCCCATCTGAAAAACAAAAACAAACAAACAAAACAAAAATCTCATTGCTTGCATTCTTATAACTATGCAAATATTTCTGACTGGTTTAGGGAGTGACTTGATTACATTTATTTTTTGCTTATCCTAAATTTTTATAATGTCTTAGTTTTTTAATTGTCAAGTTAAATACTATTCTTAAGTGTTCTTGGTCCCTTTGACGGTTTCTATAGTGAAATCAAAGTCACAATCTGTCAGTTTCCTTTTTCTCTGAGGACCTCGGTCCTGCGGGACAGGGTTGGGCCATTCTGACACAGGCCTTACGCTGGGGCCTAACACCCAGCTGTGTCCTGAGAATCCACTTCACCTTTCTCTGCACTGCAGTTCCTGTGCAGTGGCTTCCATAGCTTCCTTTGCCTTGGTTTTCTCCTTCCCATCAAAGGAAAAGTTCCTCTGGCAAGAGAAGAGGACACACAGAAAAGGGTGCCTGTTTTCCTTTGAGATGTAGTACGCTAAAAATGCCTTTATTTTCTTATGCTGACCTGATAGCTTCCTTAGAAGTGCTTTCTAGGTTGAAAGTCATTTTCCTTCACCATTTTGAAGATATTTCTCCACCTCTTTGTTTTGTTTTGGTTTGGTTTGGTTTTACAGTCCTGGGGACAGAAGGCAGGGCTTTCACAGTGTGCTACATCCCAGTGCACCCCCCCCCCACAAAAAAAAAGAAAAGAAAGAAAGAAAAAAGTTGAGACAGGGTCTTGTTATTGCCTACATTGGACTCAAAACTTTGAATCTTCCTGCCTCAGTCTCCCAGAGTGCTGGACTTCCAGACCAGGTAAGAGCCACCTCACCTGTCGCTCTACTGTTCTGTAGTGCAGCAGTCCCCAGTATTTTCAGTGTCAGGGGTGGTTGCGTGGGAAACACTTTTCCCACAGAAAGGTGGAGAGTGATTTCCAGATGATTCAAAGGAATGCTTAACCTGGTGCAGTTCGCAGCAGGGCTCGAGTTCCTGTGAGGATCTGATTCCCAGCTGATGTGACAGGAGGAGCTCAGGCAGCTGCACACACAGAAGCAGCATGGCCGCTTGGCCTCTCTCCAAACCACCTGGTTTCTAACTGGCCACAGACCTCCGCTGGCGGTGGTCCAGAAGCAGAGGACCCTGTTGTAGCATACGGTGTGCTACTCTTGAGAAGTCAGCTGCCCTTCTGATTCCTGACCCTGTTTCCCCATTTCACACCACATTCTAGAAAGTCTCCATAGCATCTCTGTGCTTTCTGTTCTGAGCTTTCCTAAGGACTTGCTTCTGTGAGTATCTCTTTCTCATTCGATGGTTTAGCAGTCAGTGGACTCTTTCTAGCTAGAAATTTAAACCTCTCGTTAGGAGAAATTCTCTTATATACTTTACTACTATTTTCTTCCCCACAGCTTTCTCTTTTCCATTCTCCTCATTTTTACCTATTAATTGGAATACTGAATTTTTCATTTCCTTGTACTTTGTTCCCAAATTCTCTTTGCTCTATTTTCTGACAGGATATTTTATTTTTCCATAGTTTGACTTTTAATCTCAGTGTTTACATTTTAGCTTCAATTCATTCACTCTTGTTCTTTAAGAGCCTCTTTTGTGATAGTGTGGGTGACCACATCTTCTTCTGTCTCTCAGAGGGCATTAAATCACAAGTTATTTCACATCTTGTCCTGCTATCTGAATTAACTTTTTAATTCTGTTTCCTTTCTTCTACTAGTTTATCTTTCATATTGAATTGTCATATTGAATTGTCACGACATTTGAATCTCAAATGTCTGGCAGTCACTGGAAATACCTTCATATTGAAGAATGAGGCATTAGAAAATCTGTCTGTGTGGGTGGGGCTTGGGAGGTTTCCCATGATCTATCAAAACGTGTAGGAGATCTCACTGTCTGCAAAGAAAGATTCCCTAATGTCCCACCTGTGAAATAGAGGTCTGGCACTGGCATTTGGGCACCCAAGAGGGAGAAGGCATCCAAGGTAACTCACTCCAGTAGGTAGACTGGGGCTCCAGGATCTTCATTTCCACCTTCTGCCTTACTCCACACTTTGAGGTGCTTTGCTGGCCTTGGTCTCAGAGCCCTTCGGGCCAGAGCTCTCCAGAAAACAGGCTTCCATTTCCAGGGGGTGGAGAAGGCTCTGCTGCCCTGGTTCCCACAGCAAGGCAGGTATGAGGCCTAAGTTCCCTTCAGAGAGACTTGTAGGAAATGTCTCTTATAAGCCTTCTTCACCTACTTCTGAGGTACCCACTCCTGTGATTCTCAAGGCTTCCCAAAGTTCTGGAGGCCCAACAGCCCTGCTCTTCACCCCACCCCCGAAGGCTCGCAGCCTTCACCACACTTTGCTCTGAGAGGTCTGCCCATGTGTGTTGCCTGCTTCTATTTCAGACAGAGTTCAGTTCCTGTTTCTCATTCTTGCTCTGGTTCAGGCTAATATTTCAAAGAGGAGAGCAGAACTGTCTACTCAAGAATCAATCCCAACTGTTTCACTTTTCTGCAGTTGATTGCTGGACACTGTTTTCATAACAAACAAATGTGGCAACTCTTAGATTTTTCAACTGCCTTACCTTAAATAGTTTGTGTCATGATTTCTTGGCCTTTTAGAGTCTGGGGTTTATCTAGACGTACAAGTACATACTTGGCACTAGGCAGATAATTGCTTCCTTCTTCTCCACTTCAGCCTTCTGTCCACCTGTCCTTGCTGAGAGTTTTATAAGCACACCAATCAGTATGATAGAAAGTCCCTAACAAGCTCCCCAATCTTCAAAGAAGTTAATAAAACATGACCTATTCTGTGGAGAAAAGGGACTGGGGAGGCAGCAGTTCAAAAGCACCCGAAATGTCAACATGGTCTGGAAAAGGCCAATTAGCAATACCAGTGCAAAAATGCTTTGCTTGTGATAAGCTTGATTAACAGAACAACAAAGTCTATTATGAAAAATTCTAACAAAACACTCTGGGGTTGAAAAGCTGATCCTTGATGAGTTGGAAAAGCAAGAAAAATAATCCTGAACCATTTCCCAGTTTAGAAACATTTATTTATCCTTCTCTACTACAGTGGGAGCCAACATTCTGATGGTTTAGATTAGCTCTTCATACTCCTAGCCTTGTGGGCGTTCCCCTCCGGAGCAGTCTGTGTGCAGGTCAGCAGCACTTTCTGCCTTGTCACCACTGGCCCGTGGCCTTAAGTCAGCCAGCGATACTGGGACGCACATGCACACAACACAGAGTCCTGCTTGGTCCCAGGGCTCCTGAGTTCTCAGCTGTCCACTGGCTCACCTGGCTTGCTCTGAGGAGACCACACTCCAAGAATCATGTAGTCCGCCCTAGTAAGCATCACATTAAAAAAAAAAATCGATGGTACTTTTTTTTAACCGAAGCTGAAGCAAATGAGTCAGTGGTGGGTTGGGTGGAGGCTGCATTAATGTGGATAAGAGACTCCCATAATTCTTGAGAATTGTTAGCAGCCAAGAGTCACTTTACCCTGGAAACCTGCCTTGGAGTTGACATAAAGTGTATGTATTCATTTTTCCATTTACTTCACAAGTCCATTCCATTTCTAGGCTGCTATGTGTGGGATCCTTGGGCCGGAAAAGAATTACTTTAAGGTCAACTGGACTTCTGGTCTTTGTGCAGTTTTTTCTGAGCCTCAGTTTCCTTGCCTCTGAAATGAACATAGCAGCACCATCTTCGCAGGGCTCTAAGGACTGGATGCAGTGTACATAAAATGACCGTCATATGGTAAGACCTTAATAAATGACAGCTATAATTCATACCATTTTATTATTATTACATTACCTCTGTGGAGCGAGAGAGGCCTTCAGTCCACTCCTCCACATTTACCTAAGAATGGTTCCCTACCAGCCATGAGCTTGACAGAAAGAGGCTCACACTCCCTGTGGCCCGTGGTTAATGCATCTCACGTGTGAGAGGAGGCAGCCTCGACCTCCTCCTTGACCTTCTTGCTCAAACTACAGCTACCACAGCTGCCTTGGCCTTTACCTACTGAGCCCAGAGCCAGCACAGTCTCTTGCTGAGCCAGTGTGTCCAGACTCCACCCACCTGGTATCTAACCAAGTTTCTTCAGCTATTTTCCACGCGGTGACCTCTGGTGCCAGGAGCTCGCTCCAAGTCCTTAGCTGCCTGTGCTGGAATCAGAGTTGAGGCCAGTCTTTCTTCTCTATGGATGTAGCCTTCAACAAAGTCTCCTTGGTTTAATGAGTGCTTAGGGTACTGTTCTTTTCTACCCTTTCTTTCTACAACCTCCTCTGACTTGGTGGAGTCAGTGCTATGAGACAGAGTGAGACTGGCCTCTGCTGCAGCTTGAATGAGGTTCGCTGCTGGGAGATTGGCTTCTGTGAGGTGCTGAGAGGTGTCGAGCCATGCACAGAGTGGGCCTAGGGCTGAACCCTTCGAGGGTGCTGCCCTGAGAAGGGATCAGTGTCCTCCTCTTGAGGTCCCTGAGCGCTCACAAGAGCAAGTTTTTCTAAGAAGAGCTCAATCCCTGAGCTATTCTCTGGCTTCATGTTTCCCTCCTGTTGTTGGGATACCATCCACCATGAGGTCTTCAACCAGAGCTGAGCCAGGGCTGGCACCAGGCCCTTGAATCTCCACAGCTGTGAGCTGAATAGATCTCCTTTCTTTATAAAGTTAGCTCATCTCAGGTTTTTCGTTAGAGAAATGGGCTAACCAGACCTCGTGCAGAGTTAGCATGTGCCATCAGGAAAGTCCTGATTCCCCTGCAGCGGCACCACTATCAGTCTGCTTGCCACGCTGGACAAATACTCACCACCCCCCCGACGTAGTGCAAGACAGCCGGCTCGTCCCAGGCTCAGTCCTCCTCCATCCTGTCCCAGCTTCCAAGAAACACACACTGCTGCTGTGGGCAGCTGCTCGTCCATAGTTTTCGTCTCCTCTTAGGGCTTCCCTTGGTCGCCTAGCACACAGTATTCCTGATTTCCCTGCAATGACACAACTTGCTTGTCTTGTTTTTCCAGTTCCTCTGGGCCTCTCTGGGTGACTCACTAGCAGATCTATCTTTAAGGGTGAGTGGTTGACACTTAACTCCAGGCTCCCTCGCATATTCACACAGGAGGAGCTTTAAACATCCAGAATCTTAGGACCTGCTTATCTAACCCTGCCAGATGACAATAAACTGAGATACATGGAAGAGAGATTACCAGGCATCTCCTCTCGGTAGTCCACATTTGACTGACTCCAGAAATGCAAATTTTACTTCATTCATTCATTCATTCATTCATTCATTTTTTGAGACAGGGTCTCACTTTGTAGTTCAGGCTGGCCCTGGACTCACTAGGCAGCTCAGGCAAGCCTTGAACTCAGCAATCCTCCTGTCTCTGCTTCCCGAGCACTGGGATTACAGGCGTGAGCCACCTCGCCCAGTACTGTGGTATGTGGTACTGATTGCTGGTGGGCATGAGTTACCCTGCCTGGTATTGTTGTATGTGGTTACGGGGAATCAAACCAGGGACCTTGTGCTTGCTAGGCAGGCGCCAGAACCACTGAGCTAAATCTCCGGTCCCAGAAATGCAAATTTTAAATAAACAGCCCAGGAGATTCTTGTCTTCAGGAAAGACCAGGAAACACTAAAGTGCTACTATAATCATGGTTGCTTTGCAGGAAAGGAGATTTGAAAGCCTGAAGAACCATAAGAGCAAACCTGGGGTCACCAGCTCTTCCTCTGCAAAGCCAATTTGATGTCGGGTTTTCCAATGCCCTTCATCCCACAGCCTCGGCTTGGGGAAGGACTTTGGGGCACCGTGTGGGCCTGGGGATAAGGAGTCAGCTCCATCAGCAGTCACTCCTCAGTAGTGGCTACACCCACGCTTGCAGTCTGGCCCTCCCCCAGGTTGGAAACAGGATTCTCGTAGGTGCATCCCATAGGACATGAGGATGAACCATCCCCATGCATCGCCATGCTGTGGACCAGTGCCCCGGGCTCAGCATCAGGAGAGCTGGCTCTGGTGTCTGGGAAGCTCGAGCTCCTGTTGCTTCTTCTCCATCAGCCCTGGCTCTTTCCTATGTGAAGGAAGGTAATTAGCCCAGACGAGGGTCCCAGTGCTCTTCCCAGGAGAATCCCCTGAGTGGCCGGGAGCTGTGTACTCACAGTAACGGAGGAGTTGGGGTTGATATTGCTGTAGAGGAAAGAGGAGAAGCCCTTGCAAGCAGCTCTCAGAGAGGACCACCCTGGGGTGGGGAAGGTGAGGCAGGTTCTCTGAGGTCAGTCCCTTGAGTCTAGGTAATGATCTCACTCATTTGCATTCTTGGAAAATAATTGCAGGTCCCCAACTGTCCCCGGACTGGTATTGTTCTTGTCATCACAAGGGTATTCTGACACATACAACCATGAAGCTGTATCTAAACACCATGCGTGAAGATGGCTGTCAGTCTCTTCAGGCTCCCATAACGAAAGACTGTCTAACTCATAGGTGATGAAGCTTATTTCTCACAGTGCTGGAGGCTGACAGGTCCAAGGTACAGGCACCAGCAGATTTGGGGCATGAGGGGTGCTTGTTGTTTTCTTAAGTTGTGCCTTCTCTCTGATTCCCCATAAGTTAAGAAAGTGGATGAATAGAGTAGCTTTCTGAAGATTCTGTTAGAAGATATTGCATTAGTCCTGTTCATGAAGACAAAGCCTGCTGGACTTAATCCCTTCCCAGTGCTACCATTGAATGCTATCACCTTGGTAATTAGGTTTTCATGTGAATTTTGGAAAGACAGAAACATTCAAACCAAAGCAATTACTATATTGCAGAACAAAATTAAATCAAATACTGCAAAGCTAAAATATTCAATTTTTCATG
Organism: Thryonomys swinderianus; assembly: GCA_004025085.1. Classification (NCBI taxonomy): domain Eukaryota; kingdom Metazoa; phylum Chordata; class Mammalia; order Rodentia; family Thryonomyidae; genus Thryonomys; species Thryonomys swinderianus. Next base: position 28,224 of record PVIC010006761.1, read on the forward strand.
TTCAATTAATATGGTATGTGAGTGAATATTATTTTTGTAGAAACTACATTGCCAATTTGGGGGTTCATAATGGAAAACTATTAGGGGTTCTGGTCTCCATTAAGTCTGTTTTTACATTGTGAGTTTCAGAAGGTGGCTCCTGAGAATGCCAGGCTACATAGAAAGAGGAGTGGGAATACAACTCAGCCTTGTTTCCAGTTCAGGAGAAGCACTAACCCAGTTTCACCACTTGTCTTGTAAATGAAGAAGGCACATGTCACTTGGAAGGTCTGTGAGATTCTCCCTTTATGTGAAAATATTAGTTGAAGCTACAGATTGCCATTACAGTGAAAAACATTTTTCAAATTAATTTTTATTGGTACATGTTTGCCGTATGTAATGATCACATTCATCACAGGGAATTTGTACCTGTACATAATATACTTTAAATGTTGTTGTTGTTTTTTTTTTTTAGTTTTTTTTGAGACAGGGTTTTGCTTTGTAGTTCAGGCTGGCCCTGAGTTCACTACGTAGCCCAGGCAAACCTCAAACTTGTGGCAATCCTCCTGCCTTTGCCTCCTGAGTGCTGAGATTACAGGGGTGACCCACTATGTACGGCTATATTTTAATTCTTTTTTCTTATTACATCTATATATCACTTTTGGAAGTATGGCTATTTTTCACAATATTGGTTTTGCCTATCGAAGAACAAGAGATATTTTTCCATTTTCTGATCTCCTTTTTCAGAGTACTATAGTTTTCAATGTAAAGATCTTTCACTTCCTTCCTTAGATTGATTCTTAAGTGTTTTTTTTTCTTGATGTTACTGTGAAAGCTATTGTTTCCCCTAACTTCCCTCTCAGTGACTTTGTTATTTACATACAGGTAGGCTATTGGTTTTTGAGTGCTGACAGTATCCAAATTTGGTTATTAAATTGAGGAGTCCTTCTGTGGAGTTTTTTGGAGTTCCGATAGAACATCACACCATCCATGAATAATGATAATTTAACTTCTTTCCTTCCTATCTTCATTTCTTTTTCTTCTGTGATTGCTCTGGCTACTGTTCCCAGGACTATACTGGATAGGAGTGGTGATAGCTGACATCTTTGTCTTGTTTCTGAATCTCAGATTCTTTGTATTGTTTTCTTAGTTTCAAATGAATTAATTTCTGCTCTGATCTTTATTATTTTCCCCTTGTATATGCTTTTGATTTAACTTGTTATTTTTCTTGAAGCTTGAAGTTCAACACTGGGTTACTTATTTAGACTTGCTCCATTTTTCTGATGTGGGAATTCACCACAATGAACTTCTCTGACAGGACTGCTTTCATTGTGCCTGAGACCAGGTCTAGTGTCATTATCACTCAATTGTAGAAACTAACTTCTTTTCTTTTCTTTTCTTTTCTTCTCCTCTCTTTTCTTTTCTTTTCTTATGAGACAGGGTCTTGCTTTGTAGTTCAGGCTGGCCCTGAGCTCACTATGTAACCCAGGCAAGCCTGGAACTCAGAATCCTCCTGCCTCTGCCTCCCGAGTGCTGGGATTACAGGCATGAGCCACCACGCCCAGCATTGTGGTATGTGGTATTGATTGCTGGTGGGTGTGAGTCTCCACGCCCAGCATTGTATGTGGTTACCGGGGATTGAACTCAGGACCTTGCGCTTGCGAGGCAGGTGCCAGAACCACTGAGCTAAATCTCCAGCCCATGCTTCAGCTCTTTTAAACTCCTACATGTGTGTTTTGTTCGATCTACAGTTCTCTTGTTTCAAAATGACTTTTTGCATTGGGATGTGTGTCCCTCCCCTTCTTCCTGTTACTCGTGTGTTTAGTCGATCTTCTCTGAGTCTCTCAAATGTGACTTCCCCTCTATTTGGCTGTGTTACTTCCCGGGGTGGGGTTCTTATAGAGAATCTGCAGATTCTTGAAAACTGTCCAACAACTCTAAGAAATGTTGAATTTTTCAGGAAAAGCTCAACTCAATTTGCTTTTTGGAGACTTCATTCTAAGCCCAGCTCCATCACTAACTAGCTACTTACTTACCAAAGGCCATGCAAGTGTCCACATCTTTGGGCAACAGTTGCTTTTTCCAAAACAGTCCTCTGAAATTCTGCTTAACGTCACTGGCTCACTCGGAAAGTAAACGAGACACTCACTGCAGAGTCAAGGAGTTGCAGCTCGGGCTCCAAATGCTTCACAAGATGCTGGTGCACCAGGTAGCAAGGGCCTGCAGGTCCCAGCTCTCCCAGTCCTTTCAGCGCTGGGCCCGCAAGCAAGAGGGTGAGTTGGTAATCACGGCCTACTCTGCCATGACTCAAATGGAACCAGAGCCCGTTTGTTGTTCTCTGCTGCCCTCTTGAGTACAGAACTTGGCGTTGCATGAGATGGTGTGGGCAGCAAGTAAACAGGGAAGCCTCAGCCAGGGCAATAGCGTCCCGAGCACCTGAGCTCAGCAACCCAACACCCCTTGCCCTGCAGACCTGTTCGTGTGTGTGTACGTGTGTGTGTGTGTGTGTGTGTGTGTGTGTGTGTGCCTGTGTGTGTGCGCAACTGCTTCTTCCAAAAGATTGGTGAGAAGTGGCAATTCAGAGCCTCCTGTTTCCCAGCCACAGCGTCCCCCTGCCCATGCCTGGCCTGTTGGGCCTGCCTGAGCTCCTCGCTGTTTGGAAGGGACCCTGTCTGAACAACTCCTTCTCTCTTCCACTCAGAGGTTAATGCCTTAGCTGAGATAGACTTTGAGGTCAGGTGTGGTGGCGCTAACCTGTATTTTCCTGAGCTCTGGAAGGCTGAGGCAGGAGGACTGCAAGTTTGAGCTCAGCCTGGGCAACTTAGTGACTTATTGAGAATCGCTACCTATCTCAAAATAAAAATTCAAAAGTCCTGAAGATGTACCTCAGTGCAAAGCCCCTGGGTTCAACCTGAATAATGCAAACACACAAAAAGATTTGGGAGCTAAGCAATTCCATAAAATTTCTAATTTCTGCTGATCTACAGAGAAATGACTTCCAATTACATAACTGTAATTGGTAATCACTGTGGTCATGAAGACCTGCTTTGCTGTTCTAATTCTGTTTCAAAATCATGGGTCTATTTTAATGTCTAGTTCGATGTAAGATCTAGTTTAACTTTTTAGTATTTGCACTAGGTTTCTGAACACCTTTGAAAGTTGCAGTGTTAAGCTAGTAGCAGCTTCCTTTTTCCTTTGGCACTTACGGATCACTTCCTTTAGGCAGAGAAGTCAGCTCCAAATGAACCACAAAGCGGATGACAGGAGGGCCCAGTGGGTGGAGAAGAGAACAGTAGAACCTTTATTGTGCATAATATATTCATTCAATCTTGTCCTTTTTAAATTTCCACTTGAAGCATGGCTTTACAGCATACAAATTGGTACACTAGAGCAAGTATATAAGTTATAAATAAATTGTCCTATGTGGTGGGAGCTGCTGATATTATTTCATTAGTTTCTGTGGTTGTTTTTACTGAAGAGATGACAATCTAGAGATCTCTACCCTGCAAGAGCAGCTGTCACCCAGGCTGTATTTCAGAATCATTAAACAAATTCTATTATTCTTCATTCCATCCCAATCTCAGCGAACCCTGATCTTGATGTGAGGTGTGGGATGTGTGTATTTTAAAAAGCACCCCCTAATGACTCTGATGCAAATCTTCCTGATAGGTACCACGTTGTTCTCTAGACCGTGACAACCCCTCTCTCATCTGCCACCAAAGCTACTAAGCTCAGCACAGTGCCTGACATGAAGGACACGTGACGAAAATTTTAGCTGAAGAAATGAATGTGGACAACAGAACCACAACCCAGAGACAGCCAAGGCCAACTCCCTGTCTTTGTTTTTCTGTTTAATGCTTTTATATGACTGCTTTACATGGTCAAGAAACTATGTATAAAATTGGGTAACTTATTTGAAGACTTTCTGTGAACCATGTTCACAGTGTATTTTAGCATCACTGAGCATTTTTTTGGTCAACTGTACTATGTAAAAAAAATTACACTGAGACCATTCTGCTGTATATCCTGTAATGTGCTTCAAACAGTCTCAGAGTCTCAGGTTTCTACATCCTGGAATAGGAATATTTTAAAGCAGAAGCTCATGGAGAAGGGAAGGATGAGTGGTATTTGCCCTGGAAGACCAGGCTCTGGCCTGCAGGTTTTCAGGGATCTGGCAGAGAAAGGATCTGCTTGGTACAATCCCCAGAAGCCTTGGAGTGTCAACATTCTTGTCCTCGTTTCTTTCACTACAGCCTTGACACAGATTCTCTGAGCCTTTGCTGATAATAGGAATATTCAAAGTACGTGACAGGGCTGCTAATTCTGAATCACTAGTCAGTGACAGATCAAAGCATTAAGTTTTCTGTTGTAAATAACTCCGAGTGGATAGAGGCAGAGTCCCGCAGAGCTCCCATCTAGGAAAGTGTGCTGCTTCCTCCCGAGGGGGGTGAGTGCTAGCTCCTTATATGAAGGCTCGGGGGACTGTATGGCTCCAAACTGAGGCCCCGAGGAACATTCAGAGACACGGGTAGTTTGCAGTGCAGGCTAGTGGGTCAGGACAGTATCTTGTCTGTTGTGACCCAACGAGGTGAGCTTGATTGGTCAGAGCGCTCCTCTGCATTACTAGCCAAGTGAACTTGTTGGGCGAGTTCTCCTGGACCTCGGCCAACATAAAGGAACCAGCTCATTTGACCTCCTTGGCGTTTATAGGCTTTAATGTGATAGGTGCTACCTGGCCTCCCACCAGATAGTGTCCTCTGACAGAATTCCTGTACAGAATTCCTCTTGGCTGGGATGATCACCCTGTGACACCTGAAAACCTTCGAGTACGAACTGTCCGTGGGGACTGACTCTACTAGTAATAACTCACTCTATCTAGAGCACATCTGTGCTCTGTGTTCTTCCCAGGTGGGTGAGTGTACTGCTAATGGGTGGTTTGCAGGGGGGAGGTGTCAGCCACGGCTCTGGACATTTTCCGCATCTCATCTTCATTGTCCCCTCCCCAGCAGTGCTGTCTGTAGCTGCAGGTTGTTATTGCCATCATGAACGAGGAAGCTCAGGCAACGTACTCAAGATCATGTAGCTACGAAGTAAACATGCCAGGGTTCCGGTGCAGGAAAGCTGGATTCTGGAGCTGGTATGTGATACGGTCTCTACCTTCAAGGAATTTCCACTGTAATTAGGGAGACTAATTACAGAATAGTATATAGTTAGTAATCAGGTAGGGTGAGGTGATAAATATGTTCAGTCATGTAAGAATCATCTAGGATTGGTATTGGAGGGACACAGTAGTAAAGGGTCTGCAGGGGAGTCCGATTTAGACTGAGGTCTAGAAGCAGTTTCCCGAGTGGAGGCTGCATACTTATTTGTGAAACATACGGGAGATGGGGCCTGGTCCTGTGTCAAATCTGAGCTTTGGAGGAAGAGAGGTGAAAAAGTAAGAGTGACCAGTTAAGGGTCGGGTGGGGGCATAAAAAATAAGTAAAAGGGCATGGTCCAGCAGCACTGAATTGCATGCAATCACACACACACACATGCATGTGCATGTGTACACATTCACACACTATGGCATATGCCATACTCTCTGCAGTGAGATCCTTCTTCCCTTGCTTGTTTCAGTGACCATGATGGTTTAAGACTCATTTCAAGGACTCCCAGATGGAGTGACATGTACCTCCCATGTGTTTCCCTGACCCCTTTATCAATTTTTTTCATTTATTGAGTTTTTTGGCATATTTTAGTTGTACATTATGGTCACGTTCAATATTAAACTTGTACCTGAATACAGTATATCTTGATTCTCATTTTTTCCAATTCCTCCGCCTCCTGACCACCCCACCCACCTATATACATAAGATTTGCTTCCACTTTTTATTTTTACCATCTACTTTTTTTCCCCCTCTTTACTTTCCCCTACCCTTCTTTCTCTTTTCCCTTTGAACATTTTCTTCCTACTTCACAATATCTGTCATACATTCTGGACCTCGTTTACACCTTTAATTTCATAGTGTAGAAAAACAATACAGTATTTACACATCTGTGTCTTATTTATTTCACTTATGAGCAGTCTTCTTCCATTTGAGCATAAATGACTCGAAGTTACCATTCTCTATGGCTGAATAATACTCCATTTTATTTAAAAAAAAAAAACCTACATCTTCTTTATCCAGTCTACCATTGATGGGTGTTTGGCCTTTTTTCCCAAGATTCAGCTATTACACACTGAGTTGCTATGAATAAGGGCTCACATATGTCACTGTGATATGATTCTTTTAATTATTTCATGCATATAACTAACAGGGAGTAGCAGGGTCAAATGCAACCTTGAGTCCTAGCTTTCCAAGGAATCTCCACACTGATTATACCCAACTATTCCCACCAGTTGTGGAGAACTGTTCCTTTTTACTTGCATCCCTGCCAGCAATTGTTTTGGGTAATTTTGTGATAGCAGCCATTCTTTGTGGAGTGAGATGGAATCTCAGTGCTGTTTTCCTCTACATTTCTCAAACGACCAATGATGTTGAACATTTTTTCATGTTTCTTCACTGCCTTTACTTCTTCATCTGAAAAATGTCTGTTCATTTCAGATGCCCATTTTTTAATTGAGTCTTTAAATTTAGGAGGGGGATAATATTTTAAAATTCTTTATATATTCTAGATAGTAGCTCTTTGTTTTAGGAACAGCTGGTAATTCCCCCCCCCAAATTATAGGTTATCTTTTCACTCTGTTGGTGGTTTCTCTTGTTGTGCTCCCTGCTCTTAACCATATTGTGTAGTAACTATTCGTTCTGGAACATAGTTTGAAGGCAAGAGCCTCTGCCCACCCGGCCCTAGTATGCAGCAGGGCTGGAAGAATGCACGGTGGAGAGAGGACTGAGGCTTGATGCTGTCGGAAGTAGAGTTGTGGAAGGCCTTTGAGCAGGGGAATAATGGAAGTTTATACAACCCTGGTGTGGTTTCAATGAAGGAGATGGGATGAGAAGAAAGTGATGGATTTGAAGCACAGGAAACTGACTCAACAAATTGTCACACAGAAAAGACTCAAGGAGACTAGACTCCTGGTCAGACCATGACTGGGTTCATAGCCCCTTCCGACTGTGGCTATTAGTGTAGGACACCAGTAGGATGCTACACAACAGCAGCACATAACAGTGAAAGCTGGATTCTCATTTTGTTTTTCTCTTGTGAAACCTAAGACAAAATTTTTTTAATTTCAGGACTCCAAAATGCCATGAATGACCAAGATTTTAGAGTCTGCAATGTATTAGCATTTATATTAAAGGTCCTGTCTTCAGTGATCCGTGCCTTATTGTAGTTGGAAATGATCTAATGTCAACAAGCTCAAAGCTTCAACAAATGAGAGTATATTCAGACAATGTAATAACAGAACATTGTGGAGCTTTCTGATCTTATGAAGAATGTTCAGAACAGTAAGTAAATAATATACTACCATCTGAGTGTGTTTATGTGCAAAATGTAAAATGTCTGTGTAAGCAAATACACACACACACACACACACACACATTCACACAGAGTTATAATTGCAGGGGGATCCCAAGAAGTAGGATGTGAGACACAGACTTAGGTTCAGGATATTTACTGGAGTGTTGCTTATAGCAAGTTTCATGGGGAGTTGAGAGGTAGGTGGAGGGAGGAACCTGGGCTGTCATACAGCCACCCAACAGGGAGTCCTGTTGTGGGGCTGGCCCTCCAAAGTTGTCTTCTCTTTATGATGGCAATGTAACTGGTCATCAACTAGTGTGAAGTACACCTTGTCTGGGTGAGGAATAGGTGGTACCTTGGATAGGTACCTCGCATCAGCTAAACCCTACTTGCTGTTCCTGCCCCGTGGGCCCACCCCTTAAAAGAGCCACAAATGCCTCTGCTTCTCAGTTTGTGACATGTAAACAAACACTAACTTGCCAAAGATAAGAAAATATCCCAAATCTGCATCTTAGACAACTGCTCTACAGGTACTAAACACTATTATTTCCTTAAAAGAATGGCGAGATGATCATATTATCATCATTCATTTCCATTTTCAGTTACTGTCATGACTTAGAGAATCTTTTCCTCCAAAATAGCTACAGCAGGCATACTGTTGTTCTAATCTTTATTTTTTTATGGATAGGACTTAATACATAAAATACTATAATGTTCACCTCTCAAACACTCAAAGGAAAAATTTAACGCATACATATTTTATGCTGAACACTGGCACATGCTACACACAGGATACCACTGAGCTGCATCCATAGCGCAAGGCTCTGATTCTTTAGTGAGTCTGTGAGCTTAGTAATCTATAAGCATTCTGACTGTGTCACTTGGTGGATGAGGCAGCCATAGGAGTAATTTGCTCTGAGCTCTTCTGACAGAATCCTCTTCACTTGTCTCTGTAAACTGCCAGACTCCTAGACCAACTGCCATGAACACATCCAACCTCTGCCTCCTTCACTGCATTTAAAAATAAACCAAATTTTGCTGGGCCTGGTGGCTCACACCTGTAATGCCAGCACTCAGGAGGCAGAGGCAGGAGGATTGCTGAGTTCTAGGCTTGCCTGGGCTACATAGTGAGCTTAGGGCCAGTGTGAAGTACAAAGCGAGACCCTGCCTCAAACAAACAAAACAACAAATTTCACTCATAGCATCCTCATGAGGTTGGTGTAGCAAGTTCTCTTTGAACCCATTTCTAGCTAAGAAAATGACAGAGGGATCTACTCAACTGACTCTACAGCAAAATTCACATTAGAACCCATGCCACTGGACTCTCCCAGAGAACTCTCAGGCAGGACTGAGTTTACACGCATTTGTCAAAATACCAGTGGTTTTGTAGGAAATGCAAGAAAGCTCCATAGACCTGGAGAGTTTGGGATCATGGGTAAGAAAAAGGGAGAAGAAATAATGGGGTCAGAACAGTGATATGGTGCAGAAGGAGGTAAGGGACACATTATATTACCAAAGCTTGATGCTCATGGTCACAGATGAATGAATGAGTTTGTCTTATAGGTTTTTCAAACTTACCTTAGGGAGAACTTGCAACCCTGCCTGCCTTGTAACCATGAGGCAGACTGCAGTTGTGAAGATAAAGCTGCTACCTACCATGGTAACAAATCACCAAAACTAAAGGACAGGAACCAATAGGTAACAATTCCAATTCAAAATTATTAAAATGTTATCATTCACACTTGTCATTTCACTAGAAATAATGCCTTTGTATAATACAATCCAAGTGACCAACAGTCTTCCACAAAATTTGATATTCAAATGTCCCAACGAGACTTGGACATATTTGGACAAGGTGTGCGATACAAGGAATGACTGTGATGTCTGCTCAGAGGAATCAAGTAACAATGAAAATACATCATTTGATTTTTTAATGGGTTCTCAGAGTGGATATCCTTACACACTTTAATTACTCAAAATAACTCCTACTCAGAAAGCCTCCAAGGAATTCCTTTTTAATGAATTCTATACAGCTGTAGAAAGAAATTCTATGATTTTCAGGGCTGGGATGTAGCTGAGGGGTAGAGTGTATGCTTAAAACAAAAAGACCCTAGTCTCCCTCTGCAGCAGCAGCCTCACGATGAGTGAATGAATTCATGGAATTGTATCACTCCAGTAGTTTTTGCCTATTTACATAAGTGAATTGTCTAGCTAAGAAGTAAAAAAACCAACTTTACAATGTTTAACAAAGGACAAGACCTCAATTCATGAGTCCTATCTTCTATCAAATTCCATTTGGGATTCTTTGGCAATTTGGTTAAGATTAAAAAAAAAAAGTCTGTTCATCTGTGACCTATTTATTTCACTTATGAGTATGTCCTGAAGATACATCCATTTGAGTGTAAATGACTCAAACTTATTCTTTAAGGCAGAGTAATACACCACTTTATAGAAAACCACATCTTCTTTATCCAGTCTCTAGTTGATGGGCATTTGGGTTGATTACAAGACTGAGCTATCACAAACTGAGTTGTGGGGTGGGTGGGGGAAGGGGAAAAATGAGAATTAAATCCTCTCATATGCTGGTACAAATTCCCAGTATCGAGTGTGATCATAATGTATATATCCCATGTACCGATGAAGATAAAAATAAACTAAAAAAAAAGTCTGTTCATTTTGTTTGGCTTGAACAAACGATTACTAACCCTTGTTCTTCGCTCTTTGCGCCCACTCTCCTCCTACTCCTTAACCATGTTCCCACCATGACTCTAAACTGAGAGCACTCAGTCCACCTTACAGCCTAACAGGGCTGGATTCTTTTAAAATCATGGCAGCAGATGCCATTCCAATGCAACACGGCCCTAATCAATGTATGAAACACTTATCAGAAATGCACTGATTATCTGTCCTTTGCTCATCATAGAGGGTAGAAATAGAAACACATCCTAGGAATTGTGAACAGCAACGCTGAAAGTACAGATTCTTCTCTTCTGGCCAGCTGCCAATTAGCAAAGAAAGATGATTTCCCTGCTGGCTGAACAAACTGACATGGTCTTTTCCTTGTTTATGAAGTCAGTGTGTTTCTTTCCAGGCTGACACGGAGAGGTGATACTCTCCTTGGCTTTTCAAAGCACAACATATAGAACCTTTAAACATCTGCAATTTTCTCATTATACAGCTAGAATTTCTAAGACCCAAAGGGCTTCTTCTTGTCCAATAGCATCTTTTCCAGACCATCTTGACATTTTAAGTTCTAGTTTAAAAATAAATATAATTGTTCAGTTTTACATGCCCCATGTTCTGGCTGAAGATGTGATCCTGTTTTCTTCGCCGACTGTGCCTTCCTTCCCAGAACTTGCTATAAAAATGGCATTCAAGACTGTGCTGACCCTTCGGAGTGATGAAAACTTTCACGGATAGAAGACTTTTCTAATCATGGCTTTGGAAAACCTGGAAACTATTAGTAATTGCCTTGAGTTCTCTCAAAAAAAAAAAAAAAGAAAAGATGCAACTATCTAAATATACACTCTACTGAGTAGGAGGCAAAGCTCTGGTAAAGAACATCAACCCCGTGTTATTGGGGGGGGGGCAGAAATCAGACTCAACATTTAAATACCATCTGCCCATTTCTAAACCTGTTTCTGTATTTTAGAATGTCCCACGCCTGAGTCATTATGGGGGCCACACAAGTGTACTCTAGTTTATTTCAACAGATATAAGGATAAAATTCCACACGCTTTCAGATCAAGTAGATAGATGTCTCTCTGGTTCTGATCCAGCTGAAAGCTAGTTTAGTCCAGAATTAATCTTAGAAGTAGAGGCCAGCAGCCAAAATAATTTCAGATCAGATCAGAATGACTTTTTTTCTGGTCTGCCAGGGTCTAAATTTCTTTCTAGTACGTGATGAATAATGAGATTAAAACCGAGTTTGAATCCCATCCTACCATTTAACAGGCTGTACGACCTGAGAATTTCATTTCTTCAACATGGTTTCATCTGTAAAATGGGGCTCTTTTAGGGTTTTCCATAACCATGAAAGACATTATCTGTTACCCCACTCTCGAGAACAGATGATAAAATCATCCTTCCATAGCCCCAAAGACATTAGACTTGACCATGTCTGTAACTTCCTCTGGCTGATGAAACTGAAGTCATAAATGACGCTCACCGTTTCTCAACATAAGCATGTGGGGGAGCCAGCTAGCTGTTTGCAACCTTTTCGCTGTCATGAGCTTGGCAGTGTTCCAACCACAAGTAAACCACAAACATCACGACTGAATTTTCTTGCAACTTAAATTTTTGATCATTTGTCAATTGTAGCATTATCTATGGTGATTCTGAAGAACTACAAAGAAACAAAAACCCACCTTCTCTTTACTTGTATCCTCCATCATATACCCAATTATCAAAAAACATTTTTTAGAGGTTGTATGGGAAGTTAGGGGTGTAACAAGAGTAACCTTAGCCGGCAGGAGAATCCCCAAGTTGCCCTTGGACAAGGCTCGCTGGAAGCTGTTGTGCTTAAGTCCCTTCCCTACAGACCTAGAACAGCTGGAGAGACAGTGGCAGCATCTAGGAGCTTGTCAACATGTAACACTGTAACAACTCCAGGCAAACAGTGAAGGTCCTCGCTATTCGAAAGCATGGTAGGGGACCAGCAGTTGTACTACATTCCTAGGTACTCTCTAGATCTTTCTACTCTTCTCCACTTGGCCAGTTACATGTCCAAGTGACTTCTGTTAAGTGCTAGCTTTATCTGCCAAGAAAGATGCTTAAGGTGCCAAATTAAAGCTTGGTTAATCAATGTGGAACCTGGAATGAAAATTTTAGAGCCCAAACTGTCTAACTACTCTGGAGATGTATACCGAACTGCTGTGACTTCTGGATTCCCGTTACTGTAGCAATGTACTTCAGCCTGCAAAAATGATAGAGTACAGCACAGACGTAGTTTACAAAGCATTTCATTTGTGGTACCATAACTAATACTGCCTTGGATATAGCAGAATGGTACCTTCAAATGGGGCTTACAAATTACCAAGAACATTTTGAATTTGTTAAAAGTATAATTTTCTATGTTCAAAGGCAAAGTAGTGAAAGAGAAATTTTGATGGTAAAAACAAAGAAAAATGGAAACAAACCTTATGTAAAAGGGGGTGGGAGGTTGCCAGTTGGGTAGAATGGGAAAAAATGAGAATAAAGATACATCATGTACAGGTACAAATTCTCAATGATGAATGCGATCATTATGTATACCTAAAATGTACCGTTACTCAGTAGAAGGGAAAAAATTAAAAGCAGCACAATTTTCTTCAGTTGGCTTTGCTGCAGTTTGCACATAATCATTTCAATTCTGGTTTGTAAATTCTTGGATTGTATATTCAATTCTATGGCATGCTAACATTTTTAAAAGGAGCCTTTGTTATCTACAATTACCACTTAAGAACAGTGTCATCCAGGGGACATTCCTAATAGAAACTTTTTTTCCGCCATTTTTTAAAAAGAATTCCTACAAAGAAGGGATTTGGAAATTAACTACTTGCACTTTCTGAAATCTAATTTTCAGGGAACATCTACAAAATGGAGGTACTGGTTTCTACCTCATAAACTGGAGATGAGAACGAGGTACAACTGAGATGAACAAAGATACTTACCATCTTAAAATAAACAATATCAGGAGAAGATGCTGCTTGCTTTTCCACAAATACCCTATAATCTGACAGCACATTGGTCCCACACAAACCACCCAAAACTTAAGGGCTGCTGAGGAAGTTTTGAAACACGAGAACTTTATACCACCTTTGTTATACACTACATTGTGTTTTTGTATCTTTAAATTCTATCAAAGACTTTATCAGTCACATTACATACCACGGTTATTTCCAATAAATAAGTTTGTCTGTGTATACTTCACTGTGAAAGTAACAAAATGTATACTAGCCTAGTAATTTTATTAATCTTTGTTTCAAACTTTATTCCCAGGCTTCTTCAGTTTAATTGGCTGCAAAGAATGAGTTGTATATAAGCAAAAACTGAAAAGAGCTGCAGTGTCCAAGAGGCTTCAGCTTAAAAATATTAGAGATCTAGATTTTATCAGATCCATAAACAAAAAACAATTTTAAAAAGCACTCATAATATAAAATAGCAGCTCCCAGTAACTTCTTCCAAATGTTATCTTCTTCAGAAGCTGGTTCAATTCAGTTTGCCTCATTCTTGGAAGCCTCATCAAAATTCTCCACAAGATCTAGAGGGGGGAAAAAGGGGTGGAAAGTCTGAAAACAGTCAAATCCATAATTATCAGATCTTAAGAGCAAATAAGGGAATATTTTCCAACTTGCACATTACTATTTCCAAAGATACCACTACTCATTGGGTATTATTTAGGGCATATAATACAAAATAAGGTTATTCTGACAATGACGTTAAGAACCGTGCTCAGGGAGTATGTATACCACCTTTTCATTCCCTTAATTTAAAATGTAGAGCACTGGTTAACATGAAAAAGCAGAACCAAACAACACAACATAACTGAAATGTTCTCGGGTTCCTATGAACAACTGACTATGCAAAGTGGCAATATTTATGAATCTAATGATTCTTCTGCACAATGCATATTTGTTTTACCACAGGTGATGTAATAATAGATTTAAGTAATTTCTCCATGACATACTGTAGATTCATGGATTTTAAAAGGAACAAAGACCATGTGTGATCTTAAGATAGTTCTATTTAGATCATAAATATAGAATATTCAACATTTAAGGTTAGATACCTGTATCCCCTTGGGAATCTCAAACACAAGCCCACTCTAGAAATGTAACTCTTGGTTATTTCAGTTATTTTTCTCATTTCATGTCCCCCTTCCTGCAGGCTCAATCTCTTTTAACTCATCAACCATGCTCCAACAGTATTTTTCTGTTAACATTTGTTCTCTCTTGCCAAGTTTCTAGGTTAACCAATCACCAGTGAAGACTCCTACCTGGGACTTCATCATCATCATCCTCTCCAGTAGCAAGTGGTGCTTTACCATCCACAGCTGTGAGAAAGAAATATAAACGTAACTTAACTATTTCTCTAGGCTTTCAATTTACACTAAAAAAAACAGACGAAATGCTAAGTGTTGCTACAACTTATATTCATGATACAAGTGACATTCAGGATTTGACCTATCTTACCATTAGTAATATGATACTCTGGTATGTACAAATGACTAGGTCACTAGTATTAGTTAACAAAACAAACATCATGCCCACCACCTGCCCATCACAAACCTAGAGGCACTGTGAGATCAAGAGGAAGCCATGAGGGATAAAACACATATCAAATTCTGATAAGACTTATTTTGGAAGGCAAATGAAGAGTATGTTCTTAAGTAATCTTGTTTGTACACAGTAAAAGCCTCAAAAGACATTTACTAAAATGAAATAAAGTGATCAAAAAACTGTGTTTTAGAATGGTAAACCACCACTTTCCTTTATCACACAAAAATGTAAACTACACTTGAATTTGAGACCTCACAGTACCAGCCTCTCATGGGTAGAGGTAGAATCTTTTGTTTTGAAAGATGGCCTAAAATCTTTTCATACTTCTCTATGGAACAATATAAACTGAGGCAGAATGACTCAACTCTAGAAAAACATTGGGTGACTCTAAATAGAAAGCCATAGATAAAGACTAACTTGCTTCTGCATTTGCTGTTCAAAACCTTAAGCAAAAAACCTCAGCATGAAGTAGTTACATCCCCTGATCCACTACTTTCAGCTGTGAACAAAATCTTTATGGGACCGTAATTAAAAACATCAAAAGATTATTGACAATAACATGATTTTACAATTGAAAAAAATGTAACTATAGTCAATAACAAATTGCTATATTTCAAAATAAAGATCCTAAAGGTTCCCAACATAAAATCCTGAGTACACTATTGTATTTTTAAAATCACTTTTGAACTGTATGCAGTTATCAGCAAAGCCCAAAATAACATTTTCAACAATTCCAAATAATAAAGGTTAAAAAAAAAATCTTAAATCTCTGACTCTAAGCAAATAGAAATCTACTAAACCAAGGATAACCATAGCTAGCTACTACAAACATCAAAAATACTTAAAATTAACAGTTTAAGTTTACTTTCCAAATCTAAAGATATAATCATATCAACTGAGAGGCCTAGATCACAAAGACGTGCTGTGAAATGAGTAAACCCCAACAAAACCAATAGGAAACTCACATTGTTTGGGCAGAGCTTCAGCCAGTCTCCTTAGACTAGTCAGACTGTCTGCACCGAGCTGGTTCAAGATGCTGGGTAGCATTTCCGTCAGCTGTTTTGTCTCAGCATGGCCTGTAATGGTGAAAGTGTTTGCTGCCAGAGATGCCTGGACTTTTGGATTGTTGAAGTGGATCACTGTTCCTTGGTTTGTAAACATGTTCACCTATAATGAAAAAAATTAAATTAGCAATGCCTGCCCGTTTCCTTTTAATCTGGTATGTTTTACTAAAACACTGACATTAGATATCTAATCTAGTATCTCACTTAAAAGTACTAGCAAAATTCTGCCCAGAATAGAACGTGCAAATAGCTTTCAGACTGGTGATCTGATACTTATAAATAACTTCAGAACCTCAATGTGATATAAATAAGAGTTTTTTAAAAAGCATAAACATTAATGTCTCTCGAGCCAAATCTTATTTTTAAAAAACTGACACTTACCTCTTCGATACCAGAGATATTGTTTACCCCTAACTTCTTTAATGAGAACTGAAGTTTTTTATCATCTGCTGTAGCTGTTCTATGAACCACCTTCTTCTTTCTGCGAGCAGTTCCCTGATGAGATGAAAAGGACAAACAGTACATTTAGGCCATAGCATTTTCAAAATGGGAATAGTTGCCAATTTTTCTGATTTTTGGTTCTGTGTAAGAAAATCATTGTAACCACAAACCAAGTAGTTGAGTAGACAGACTTGGGTAAAGATGTAATTAAAACAGAAAGGACTACATAAAAATTCTTCATAATTTCTTATTTTGTCAGGTATTTTAAAAAGTGATCTAAAGGTGGCACATGTCAGTCTAACAAGTTCTATTAAAAGTCCCACATCTAGAATTACTAATCTTTTGTTTTACAGTAAAGAAAAATCAACATCCAAAGTAATATTTACAAGACAGAATATGAAATAATCAAACGAACTTGTACAGACCTGCAAACCAAGAAAAATCTGAATTTCTTTCCTTAACTTATAAGTCACCTAACATGGTCTGCCCTGCCCCTAATACACTGCTCTTGACTGTAACTCTTCAACCAAATAAAGCTCTTTGTTTTTCCTGTACACAAGACAACCAATCTATAACTACAAATGTAAAATAGCAACTTCCTCATCATTGTCTATTCTGGTTTACTTTCATAAAAACTATTATAAGACAAATTTTATCTGTCTCTACTCACTGCAGTGAACACTTTAATGCAATGTCCAGCATGCTAAAGACATCCAAAGAAAAGTTACAATTCAACTACCTCACTTCTAACTTCTATCTTAATTCTTATTCACTTTTTTTCTTCTTTCCTTTTTTTAGAGACATGGTCTTGCTTTGGAGTGTAAACTGGCTTCAACCTCACAGTGATCTTCCTGCCTCAGCCTCCCTTGCCAAGCCCAGTTCCTATTCACTCTTAGAATTTTGTTCAAGCCATTACACCTTAGTAACTCTACAATCTTACATAAGCCATATCGCTCCTATCAAAGTTTGAATGATCACACAAAAGTGGTCATGTAGATACCTGGCTTCAAAAGTTTAAGGGCTTAAGAACAAAACTAGCACACATCCTACAGATTCCACACATTTTACAAATGGAGCGTTCAATTTATTTAATGAGGTCAATAGTGCTAGTAATGTGCACAGAAACACTATTTTAAAAACTGCATTGAATGGGTAGTTACAAGATCAATACAGAGAATCCAACAACAGTATACAAAGTTTTTCTAGCAACTAAAGGCTACACTCTGTTAAAAAGGACAAGAAATACCTATGCGCAGGTATGGATCTTGAAGATTACTGATGTCAGCAAAAGTTAAAAAAAAAAAATCAGGATATTCACTCTGGCAGCTCAGTAATTTAACAAAATTGTTAAATTTAATCTAGGTTAAACTGGCCAGCTCATAGTACACTCTACCTGGAGGTAGACGCTTAAAGCTGGAAAATTTTAACAGGCAATAAATTTGTACTCTGAAAGCTTCTTCACAAGTTCTACCAAGTAAAGACATGCTCTGTTTCAACAAGCTGCCTGCCACACCTTGTTAAATAGGAGGAATGTGCTAACAATACAAAACACAACTACATTACTTTTAGAGAACAATCTACAAACCAAGTTAGAAAGAGTATCTTTGAAGAGGATATGACCTGGAGGAAGATCCACCTGAAAAAACCAAGTAACCAAAACTAATATAAAATTCAGTCACCTTAATCCCCTTAGTTTTAGCATAAAATGTAAGAACAGAAAAAAAAAGTTTAATGTTTTCAAATCTAACATCACTGTTTTTGAACTCCAAAATGTATCTATAAAGAACCCATCTTCAAGAATGGTTGAAAACACACTAAAACTAGGCATGGTGGTGCACACCTATAATTCCATTATGGTGGGAGGCTAAGGCAAAAGGTTACAACCTCAAGCCGCAGGTAACTGTCACAATAAATTTTTTAAGGGGGGGGAGGGTGCAGTGGGCTATAGCTGGGGGGGGGCCTGAGGAAGTGGCTCAGCAGTTAGTTGAGTGCTTCCCACTACCATGTGGTAGGACCTAGGTTCACAACCCAGCACGGAGGGGGAAAAAAACCCCCTCCGATTTTATACAACTTAAGCCAAAATAAGTCAAAGCTATGGTGTGTACAAAGACCTGACTTAAATGGTATGATTTTCCTATTAATAAAACTAGGCAACATTTCTGCTCTTATTACATATTGTAATACTGAAGCCTCATTTACCTATTTACATAAAAGCAACATTTTATGGGTCCTTTCACTCCTTTTCCTCGTTTAATATACAACCCATAATCCTCACTCCTATGTATCTCTAATCTTTGCTTTTCCCCACTCCCAGCAGGCTCTGCGAATTTCCGCCCATAGACGATGTGACAAGCTAATCACGTCAGTAAATTAGAGAAACTTTCAAAAGAGAAATTATTAAAACTTACTTTCCCACCAATGCGCACTTGTGCCTGCAGTTTGGCGAGTTTTTCCTGGTTCATGATAGTTTCTTTCATCTAGAAAAAGAGGAAATCTTCAGCAAGGAAGGACTAGATCACACTAGGTTCACACACTTAATTCCCAACGTACGAGCACAATAAACGTCCTACCACAGGCCGAGGCCTGGGCTCCAAATCCACCCCGTAAAGGTCCAAATTTCGGCTTCGAGGACGCCCCAATCGCCTCCCACCCCGCTCCCGCCCTCCACCCTTACAGGCCCAGTACAGGGCTGTGCTTCATTCCGGGGCAGGGACCCCCCCCCCCCCCCCCCCCCCCCCCCCGCCCCCGCCCCCGCCCCGGCCCCGGCCCGCTCCCCGGCCCGGCCCAGCCGTTGGCCTAGCCAGGGCCTCCCCGGCCCAGCCACTCTCCGCAAGCCTCGCGGTACCTGAGGCTCCTCTCCTCGGGTTCCGCCGCGAGGTGGAGGAAGAGATGGCGTCGCCTCGCCCCCAGGGCAGCCGCCCCTGGCTCGACCTCGCCCCCGAGAGTCAACCTGAGCGGGTGTGCCTGTCCGTCGCATCGCCTTCCTCTCCTCAGCCCTGTCCCTCCCTGTCTCGCTCCTTCCGGGAACTTCCCGCCCCCGCTCCCGTCCTCCTCCCACGCCGACGTCCAAAGCCTTTTTGTACCTTGTCGGGGCGGATTTGGGGCAGCGCGGGGGACTAGGGTTGGCGCTCAGGGGGTCTCGGGTAGACCAGCTGAGATAAGGCGCACACACGCGGGGACGCAAGATGGCAGCTAGAGGGAGGCCGAGAGTGACGCAACGCCACTTCCTTCAAGGTTCAGGAAGCGGACTTTGCGCGGCTGCGCACGCGGTGTTTGGGGGCAGTCCTGCGGAAACCCGGTCTTCGGCTTTGCCGGCGGCTGGAGTACACCGCACCGCCCGTTGTCCAGGAAAGGCCACGGAAGGGTCTGAGAGCTTGATTCTTTGCGTAGTTAAGATTGAGCATGCCTGCCCGGTGTCCTTCGGAGCTTGACCCTAGCTTTTTTTTTTTTTTACTTTCTAAAGAAAGACCTAGGACTCCTAGCATTGCTACCGCTTCATGTGTCCGCTCGTTGGATTGTGTGGATTGGAGAGCTATCAAAGACAGTTAACCGACTTTTTTCCAAAGCTAGGTGGTTTGGAACATTTAGAGACTGCGGTTCAGAATTTCTGCAGCGTTTTCAGAGTGCTTGCCCGAGCCCTTCAGAAACCAATTCTGTAGGACCAGACTTGGATTTTAGCAAGTTTGGCAGATGGTTAACCACACATCTACACGATTGCTGTTTTTTTTTTTTAACAGGCAAAATATTGACTCCCTGATATCAAACTGGCGTGGATTTGGCAATTAGCTATTCAAAAAGGAACAAACTGTACCTTAACTAATTAAATCAGAGATGAATGTGTGCTCGCTGTGTTTGTGTTGAGACGAAAGGCTTGAGTTAAATTCGCTAAAGCCCAAGACGACCTTTAAGGCAATTGTAAAACCACTGATATTTTAAATTTAAATTTCTGTTTAGCATTTTTGTAATCCTAGCTCTGAAATATTTTTGGTTATTCAAAAGTGAGTCTGAAATCTTGGCCAACTGAATACAATTTATACACCAAGAAAACAAGTACAAACCTCTCCAAATAACATCATTTTTTTCTTTGAGTCCTTTTTTACATGTAAGTTTGTTAAAACTGTGATACCTTATTAAAGCAATTAGTATATGTGCTGCCGAAGCAAGCACCTTATTAAAGCAATTAATGAGGATAGCTGTATCTCTTTTAGAATAATTGTAACAATTACTTTCTCAAAAACCAGGGTCGCAGCTTTTATAAAGTGGAATATTTCTATAGGAAACGGTGTGGGAATGTGATGAGGGGAAGGAATAAATATGATACATAAAGAAAATAAAAGAGCATGTATAAAGGGGGGAGGAGGGGGAGTGGGTAGGGATATGGGTAAAAATGAGAATTAACTTGTGGCATATACTGGTACAAATTTCCCAATGTTATATGTGATTTTGAGATGTATATAAATTGTACCAATAAAGTATTCAATTAAAAAAAAACCAGGGTCGCTGCTATAATCAAATGAGTCAAGTTTAGTAAGATATCAAAGTGGTGGTATTAGGCTTTGTCGAGACCCACATAACTAATGGCTCCTAATAATAAAAGTCGAAATAATTGTGCCAACAGTATCAGTGCTATCAAGATACAAAACTGTAGAAATATTTACTTTTTTTTTTTTTTTTTGAGACAGGGTCTCGCTTTGTAGTTCAGGCTGGCTCTGAGCTCACTATGTAGCCCAGGCAAGCCTCGAACTCAGCGATCCTCCTGCCTCTGCCTCCCGACTGCTGGGATTACAGGCGTGAGCCACCACGCCCAGCAATATTTACCTTTTGAAAAGAATTTATATCTATATTTAGGAATATTTTTTACCCCTTTTCTCCATGTTATACTGGGGGATATTTGACACTTCCTACTTGTGATTTTTTTCTGAACTTTTCCATAAATAAAATTTGCTATATGAAACCTGACACCAGGTTTGCCTTTTACATTGTTTTCAGGAACTGTGAGGGTTTTGTTTTGTTTTGTTTTACTTTGGTTTCACATTTTTCTCTTTTACAATTTTAGATAATACTATGTTGAAAAATCATCAACATATGTTGAAAATCCTACCAGTAAGTAAGAAATTATTTTTTTTTACTTCAGCTGCTTCTGTTAGTACTAAGGAACTTCTGATTTTTGTAGTATTTACTACCAGCCTTTAAAAAATTAACAGAAGGGAACCTCCCCCCACACACTGGCTGAACTCAAGAATGACATTTCCCATGTGCTTCCAGTGTCTGCCACCAAAGTGAATAACTGGCTCCCCCACTGTACTGCTGAGGTTGAACAGCCTGAGAAACATTTATTCAGTACTCAAGATAGCCTTTGTCAATAAGGAAGTCAAGAAAGGTGAAACTAATTTGCCGTTGTTGGTTTGTAAGTTTATGACCTAATCAAAGTCCATGAATTGTTTTCTTCTCCCAGAATGGGAGAAACCCTGCTCTGGGTTTTAGGTAGCTGCACAAGCTGCTTTTCTGGATGGGTCATAGATCTAAGAGTTTTTCAAGTTTCAGTGACAAAAAAGGTTGTTAATTGAAGCCTTAGACAGACTACAGGTGAATCTCAGTGCAGGCCCTTGGGATTTTGGAGCAAAGCCCTGTCATAAACAATATACCTGGTGACTCACTTTGCTTGGAAGGAGAGATGGCCAGAAGTGGCCACACAAATTCTTTGTTTGTTTTTGTTTTTGTTTTTGAGACAGGGTCTCGCTTTGTAGTTCAGGCTGGCTCTGAGCTCACCATGTAGCCCAGGCAAGCCTCGAACTCAGCAATCCGCCTATCTCTGCCTCCCGAGTACTGGGATTACAGGCGTGAGCCACCTCGCCCGGCTGCCACACAAATTCTTAAGCTGCAGTGGTTTAGTTAGATGATCAGAGACATGGAAGAAACATGATAGGAAAATTGGTGGCAAGGAAATCAGTGTAAGAAATACATGGATAGACTCTGAATGGGCAAAAATCATGAAGATAGTTATGTCCTGTATAAATGCTCACCAAAGGAGGATCTCAACAGAGAATTTAATAATCAAATGAGCAATGACTTCTGTGGATAGCAGTTTGCTTCTTTCCCAGCCCAGCGGACTCATGAACAAGATGGCTTTGGTGACAGGTTGGACTTTTATATGGGCTCAACAAGAAGGACTCCCATTCATCAAGGCCAGTCTGGCTACATCTATCTCTGAGTGCCCAATCTGTCCGTAGGAGAGGCCAACACTAAGTCCCCCATACAGTACCATTCCCCAAGGGGCCAACCAGCTACCTGGTGGCAGGGTGATTACATTGGGCTATTTCTACCATGGAAGGGTCAATGCTTTGTTTTTCTGGAATAAATGTTTACTCGATATGGATTTCCCTGCATGCAATGCTTCTATCAAAACTATCATTCATAGATTTACAAAATTCCTTAGCTACTATTGTAGTGTTCTATGAAATGTTATTTCTATCGAGGAACTCACTTCACAACCAAAGAGATGAGACAGTGACCTCATGCTTAGGGAATTCACCAGTTTTACCATACTTCTCCCCATCTGAAAGCAATGGTTATACCAGTGGGATATTCTTTTAAAGAATATATATATATGTGTGTGTGTGTGTGTGTGTGTGTGTGTGTGTATACACACACACACACACACACACCAGTGGGATGTTCTTTTAAAGACTCAGACACTGTATCAGCCATGGCAATGGCAATACCTTGTGGGGCTGGGGCAAGTTTCTCCATAAAGCTGTGTATGATGAGAACCAGCATACATAAATCAAAGGTTGGAAATGGGAGTGGCCCAAATCAAAATTATACCCAGTAGCTCCCTAGCACAATGTTGCTTTTTATTCCCATAACTTTATGCTCTGCTGGTCTAGAGGTCTTAGTTTTAGAAGGACAGATGCTTCCCCCCAAAACACAATATTGATCCCATTGAACGAAAGTTGAGATGACCACTCCAATACCTTGGATTCCTTGTGCCTCTGGGTCAGCAGATGAAGAAGGGAGTTATTGTGTGTTCTGGAGTGATCAACCCAGATCACTAAGGGGAAATTAAGAGTACTACCCCACAATGTGGATAAGGAAATATATGTCTAGAATATAGGGGATTTGTCACGGCATCTCATACTTTTACCTATTTCTCTGACTAAATTGATGGGAAAATCCACAATCTAATTCAGGCAGGTATAATAATAGACCAGACACTCCAGAATGAAAGTTCGGGTCACTGTACCAGGTAAAGAGCTTCATATCAAAGGAAAGGGGAATACAATATATAGAGCAAGAAGATAGTTGTAAATGTGACCATCTGACCAGTTACAGAAGTGAGAACCACAATTATCATGTGTATTTCCTCATTTTGTTAGGAGTGTGTGTGTGTGTGTGTGTGTGTGTGTGTGTGTGTATCTCCTATTGATTCTGTTTCTCTGGAGAATTTTAACTAATGCAAACAGCATCACACTTCATCTCAACTGCAAATCAGGGAGGATTCTTCTGGTCTTGACAGGAGGAACAAGAAGATGCAAATGAAAGTAAAATAGAGCAAGCCTAGGGATGTAGCTCGGTGGTGCCATGCCTGCCTAGCAAGTACAAGGACCTGAGTTCAATCCCCAACAAGAAAGAAAGGAAGGAAGGAAGGAAGGAAGGAAGGAAGGAAGGAAGGAAGGAAGGAAGGAAGGAAGGAAGGAAGGAAGGAAGGAAAGAAGGAAGGAGGGAAGGAAGGAAGAGGAAATCGGAAGCCCAGGAATTGGGAAGGAAAGGAGTTTCCCATAATGGACCCTGGTGTGGGAGAGATGGGAAGCCTTGTCATTTGGCCTCTCATGCCTGTATGGCCTGGGGGTGGGGTGAAGTGTAGCGACCTAGGTGACTGAGCAATGTCAGACCTGAAGCCAATTGCCAAGCTTGTTTGTGCATGTAATGTGTATACCATATGTCTCTCTGCCAGTAGGAGCACTAATGAATGTTACATGTTGAAACTTTTGCGCAGCTTGTACATAAAAACTCCACATGCCAAATGACCGGACTACTTGAACACATGTGTCAAAAACAGGTCCCTTAGCATAATTTAGGACATTCCAGGAGCTTTATAACTGCTTCAGCCTCCAAATGATGTGAATTAACTTTCCTAAGCTATGTTTTTTTTCACTGAGTAAAGTTTGGGCCAAATGTCCAAATAATTCAGGTAATCAATACCATTTTGCCTTCATTACAGAGTATCAGTAACAAAGCCTCTTCTCTACCAATCTGCTACTGTTTCTGTATTTGACATCACATTGTTAGCATGTGGCCCAAATGATCTGTGTTTCACGTGATAGGGAGTTTTCAAAGACCATGCAGGGCATTTTTTACAGCATTTTGTTATTCCAGGAACATTTACAATTCACTGTGTACCCTGATATATATTAGGTAATTAAATCTCAGGTGCTATGTAAGTTTTGTTTGAAAAAGTTGTAACCTTTGAGAGAGCCTGTTAGAGCCACTCTGTCTCTCTGGAAGGTACAAGTAGGAAAACAAAAACCCTGCTTTTAGAAGAAAGCTTCAGTAAACTAAACTTTATATACACAATCTCAGCACATATATTAAGCCTAAGAGCTGGGTATTTTGCTTCTTTTTTTTTTTTTTTTTTTTTTTTTTTTTTTTTTTTTTTTTTTTTTTTTTTTGCTTTTTTTTTTTGGAGACAGGGTCTTGCTTTGTAGTTCAGGCTGGCCCTGAGCTCACTATGGTGCCCAGGCAAGCCGCCGCGAACTCAGCAATCCTCCCATCTCTGCCTCCCGAGTGCTGGGATTACAGGCGTGAGCCACCACGCCCAGCATTATATGTGGTAACCGGGGAT